>MQSX02000021.1:0-282783 GCA_001939105.2 Sugiyamaella xylanicola (nom. inval.)
TTTGAATCTGAAGCCAAGGAAGAGCTAGTTGCCAAGGAGCAGATAGTCGCATCTGAGGATGAGAATTTGCCGGTTATTCAAGTTAGAATTGTGGAAGAGCTACTCCAATCTGAGAAGGAGAATTATGTGTTTCCTGGCGAGTCTACTTTGTTAAACGGGTCCATGTTTATTGAACGGGTAAGAAATAGGCTCGATCAGATGACTCCGTCGTACAGCTGGGAGGTGTGGTCTCCCTCGTGGGAACCTGAGACTGGGACCCAAAGAACAACAATCATGTGTAATGACATCTGCCATATGGCAGATGAGTTCCTGTCCGACGAGTATAATTTTGATACAAGCACTGCCAAAATTAAAATGAAATCCTATCTGAGCGATTTCCTAGAAATAAACGATGAGATTTTTTCGAAGTTTATGGAGTCAGAAATGAAACCCATCCCTGAGAGAGATATCAAACTAGAAAATCGCTTTCAATATTCAGGATTTCAGCTATCCGAGTCTATTGACGATTTAGCACAAGGTCTCATGAGCACCTATTGCTATAGAACTGAAAGCTTGATTCTCGATGAGACACGAAAGAAACTCGAGTCG
Organism: Sugiyamaella xylanicola (nom. inval.); assembly: GCA_001939105.2. Classification (NCBI taxonomy): domain Eukaryota; kingdom Fungi; phylum Ascomycota; class Dipodascomycetes; order Dipodascales; family Trichomonascaceae; genus Sugiyamaella; species Sugiyamaella xylanicola (nom. inval.). Next base: position 589 of record MQSX02000021.1, read on the forward strand.
TTAGCTGTTGTACTTCAATTTGCACTCCTGCCTTCCTCCGAAGATGGATATTGCGACCCCTTTAGAAAATATTTCGATATCTATCATTCCTTGAAAAATGAACTTGAAACCCTCCCTCTGTTTGCAACCCGCCAACCGTTTGATCCGCTCTATTCACTGGATATGGGAGATCACCACTCAATCAGTCAACCCCCGTGGCTCCGTATAGCTTTCTCGTCAAAGACAAATGAGAAATTTTTGCTGCCAATAATATTCAAACGTCATAATATTCACGCGATCCTTGGATCTGGAAGACCTGTATCTGAGAATTTACTTGCTGAAATACTCGATCAGATGTCTATTTGCGGGAGTGATTTTGCTGTTGTCACTAACCACGGAGATTGGGGATTCATGGAACGTGTCGATGAGAAGACTATCACTTGCTACTGGGCAAATAGAGGAGCAGCCGGTGAGTCTAGTATCAATTGTTGTCTTTTAACCTACTATCTGGCTATGACTCGAAGAAACGTAAACCACACCAACAATGAGCAGTAACCTTAGGATGACGACTGTCTTTCCATTTCTGCCTCACCATCTATTCTATTCTCAAACGTGTTTTTGCAATAATTTTAAATTACTTGCGTATTATTTCTGGTGAGCTTTAAGTTATTGTTTTGTAATTTTTAAGACCTAGATATAGCCAAGTTCATTAAATAATAAATATATATTGCTTGCTTGTTCTTGCTGAAAGATTCGACGCTTTGTACAAGTGAGATCCTATATCTGGCGACTACGGTGGTACATGAATGCAATAGTTCAATCTGAGTTATGCGAAGAGAAAACTCTTGGAGAACTAATTTTGAGCTATTTTACAATCAATATTTAATTAATACTTTCGAATTACTCTATTGTTGCATATCATTTTGTACCTGCATATATAGAAATTATGATCGTCTCTCTATCCATCGGAAAACTAAGAGGGGAAAGGGGGGAAATCCTATGCAGGTATATAGACCTCCTCTTGCCGCTGAACTTCGCATGGATTATTAATTTTGAAATCTACAATGAGCAGGTGTAATGTAATATGTTTACTACCTTCAAATATTTGCAAGATTACTAATTGTTCGTCGGGTATAGTTATATCGACTCTGAAGTCTGATAAGCAACCGTTTGCGATTAATCATAACCCCGGAATTCGCCTAACCGCTTTCGGCAGTGATCTGTGCCGTTTGTGGCATTATCAAAATATCAGAGATGTTGCATCCTTTACCACACCATCTTCATCTTTGAAAAACCACGTTAAATACGAAAAATCTCAATTGATCAAAAATGGGCAAGAATATCAAGGGTAAGCAAGATAATTGTGATTAAGGATGAAATCCGTGGCTTTGAATCCAGTAATTAACGTCTTTAGCTGATGACCTCAATGCTGAGGCTCCGCAACAAAAACGACAAAAACTCGATGGAAATGACGCCTCAGCGAATTTTGAATTTGAAGTCAACAATGAAGCGCTACTTGCCAAGGGGCAGATAGTCGCATCGGAAGATGGGAACCTTCCGGTTATTCAAGTTAAAATTGTGAATGAGTTACTCCAATCTGAGAAGGAGAATTATGTGTTTCCTGGAGAGGCTACGTTGTTAAACGGGCCTATGTTCATTGAACGGGTGAGAAGGATGCTCCATGAAGGGCCTCAGTTGTTCGAGACAAATTTTCTTTCCTGGTCTGAATCTGAGTTCCAAAGAGCAACAAATGTGTGTGGTGATATTTGCAGGATGGTAAATGGATGTCTCTCTGACCAGTATAGTATTGAACTAAGCCGTTTCAAATTGATAATGGGATTTCGTCTGAGGGACTTCCTGAGAATAAACAATGCCATTTTTTCAGACTTTATGGAGTCAGAAATGAAATCCACCCCAGATAAAAATATCGAGCAAAAACAGTTCTTTCGACATTTAAGAGCTAGCCTCTTCCACAATATAACTGCTTTCAGAAACGATCTCATGACCTCCTATATACCAGGAAGTTTGATTGTAGATGAGACTCGAAATAAACTCGACTCGTATTCTCATGTACTTGAAGATACGCTCGAATCATCCTCCGAAGAAGCATATGGCAACTCCCTGGTAAACTATTTCGATATCTATCATGACTTGAGAAATGAAGTTGAAAACCTTAGCTTATTTGCAACCCGCCAACCGTTTGAACCGCTCTTTTCACTGAAAATGGGCGACACAGGTTATGATGATTGGCTGGACGGCAATTTCCATATAGCTTTCTCGTCAAAGACAAATGAGGAATTTCTGCTGCCAATACTATTTAAAACTTATCTTACCATTGACGAGTTCTTCGAATCTGGAACACCATCATCTGGGGAGTTGCTTGCTGAAATAGTCGATCAGATGTCTATTTGCAAGAGTAATTTTGCCGTTGTCACTAGCTATAGATGTTGGGCGTTCATGGAGCGTATCGATGATGAAACTGTCACTTGCTATTGGAAAAATGACGAAACAGTCAGTGAGTTTGGTATTAGATGGTGTCTGTTAACCTACTATATGGCAATGACTACAAGAAATGGAAGCCATAACAGCAATGAGTAGTAACATTCAGACCACAACATTCTATCTATTTCTGATACCCCATCTATTTCATTCTCGAGTGTGTTATCACCTATTATTCATTGATCAGCCAATACTCGGAAAAAGCTATCTCCTAACAAATGCCAACCTTTAGAGGTATGGCAAGTTTAGAGGTAGCCAAACTTATTAAATAATAATAATAATAGATTAATTGCTTGTTCTTGATGTCTAAAACTCGACGTTCTGTATAAGTGAAACCCTATATTAACGACTACACTGGCCAGGCCCGACCCAGACCTGTAAATCTAGTCAAGGGAAAGTGGGAACAGTTCAGGACCTCGAATGCAATTAATAATGCCTTTTGAAGAGAATTCTACTGCCTCTAGCCCGACAAAAAAAGGACAACAGTCTATATTTACGTAATAGTTTTGAAATACTACGAAACTGCTGTAGGTACTCAGTAGTTGTATATCATTTTGTACCTGCATATATAGATGCAAGGCATGATCTTTCCTCTATCCATCGGAAATCTGAGTGGGCCCGTCCGATCCAGTCATATATCTAAGCGCTGGATATTCACATTGAGCATGATTTTTGAATGAAGTCCAATATGAACGTTTTATGAAATAGAACTACCAGTTTCTATGAAGCGAAATTACTAGTGGTTCACCGGGTATAGTTATATCGACTCTGAAGTCTGATCAGCAACCGTTTGCGATTAATCATAACTCCGAAACTCGCTTGACCGCTTTCGGCAATGATCGGTGCCGTTTTGAGCTTTATCAACATATCAGGGATGTTGCATCCTTCACTACACCATTCTCCAGTCTGGCAAGTAACGTAACATAAGAAAGATCTCAATTGATCCAAAATGAGCAACAATATCGAGGGTAAGCAAGACAATTGTGATTAAAGATGGACAACTGTGGTTTTGAATCTAGCAATTAACGTTTTTAGGGGATGCTGACGACAGAATGCCTCATATGGCTGATGACCTCACTGCTGAGGCTCCGCAACAAAAACGACAAAACCTCTATGGAAATGACGTCTCAGAGAATTTTGAATCTGAAGCCAAGGAAGAGCTAGTTGCCAAGGAGCAGATAGTCGCATCTGAGGATGAGAATTTGCCGGTTATTCAAGTTAGAATTGTGGAAGAGCTACTCCAATCTGAGAAGGAGAATTATGTGTTTCCTGGCGAGTCTACTTTGCTAAATGGGTCCATGTTTATTGAACGGGTAAAAAACAGGGTCGATCAAGGGCCTCTGTCGTACAGTTGGGAGAGGAGTTATCCTTCCTCGTGGGAATGTGAGACAGAGACCCAAAGAACAACAATCTTGTGTAATGACATCTGCCATATGGCAGATAAGTTCCTGTCCGACGAGTATAGTCTTGATCTAAGCACTGCCAAAAATCGAATGAAATTCAATCTGAGATGGTTCCTAAGAGTAAATGATGAGGTTTTTTCAAAGTTTACGGAGTCAGAAATGAAACCCACTCTCGAGAGAGATATCGAACGAGACCATCGCGTTCGCTATTTTCTTTTTCAGATCATCCGCACTATTAGATCTTTCAGGCAAGGTATTATGAGCTCCTTTGCATATGGAACAGAAAGCTTGATTATCGATGAGACACGAAATAAACTCGACTCTTCCGCTCTTCTACTTGGAAGTACATTCCAATCTTCCTCCGAAGATGGATATTGCGACTCTTTGAGAAACTATTTCGATATCTATCATTCCTTGAAAAATGAACTTGAAAACCTCCCTCTATTTGCAACCCGCCAACCGTTTGACCCGCTCTATTCACTGGATATGGGAGATTACCACTCCATCAGTCATCTCCCGTGGCTCCGTATAGCTTTCTTGTCAAAGACAAACGAGAAATGTTTTTTGCCAATAATATTTAAACGTTATCTTAATGTTCACGCGATCTTTGCATCCGGAAGACCTGTATCTGAGAAGTTGCTTGCTGAAATACTCGATCAGATGTCTATTTGCAAGAGCAATTTTGCTGTTGTCACTAACCACAGAGATTGGGGATTCATGGAGCGTGTCGATGAGAAAACTATCAGTTGCTACTGGACAGATATAAAAGCTGTCGGACAGTCTAGTATTAAATGGTGTCTTTTAACCTACTATCTGGCTATGACTAGAAGAACCGGAAACCACACCAGCAATTAACAGTAACATTCAGAGGACAACCATCTTTTCATTTCTGCCTCGCCATCTATTTCATTCTTAAACGTGTTTTTGCAACAATCTTAAAATTACTCACGTATTATTTGTGATGAGCTTTAGGATATTGTGTAGGAATTTTTAGAAAGACCTAGATGTAGCCAAACTTATTAAATAATATTAATATATTGCTTGCTTTATTCTTGCTGTCTAAGGCCCGACATTTTGTATAAGTGAAACCCTTTATTTAGCTACCACATTTGCCAGCCACTATCTTTCAAATCGAGTAAATGGGGAGTACGAACTGTTCAGGATCTCGAGGGCGATTAATATTGCTTGCTGATCCAACAATATTCTATGCCCATAATCCGTAGTTCATAAAAGATATTGTGCTCAAAATATTTGTTGGGGTTGATAAAACCTATAATGAGAAAAAGGAACAGAAAGCATCTCAATACTATAGTTCACAAGAGATTTGATTCTTAATTATGCGGAGGAGAAACCTTGAACAACTGATTTTGATCTAGCTATTCCACATCAATATATAATTAGTACTTTCGAATTACTACGAAAATGGATGTAACTTCTCCATAGTTGCATATCATTTTGTACCTGCATAGATAGATGGAAACATGATCGTCCCGCTGAAGAGGAGGGACCCAAATTTCAGATTGGTTATTAATTTTAATTGAAATCTACTATGAGCGGTAGTATGGGTTTATGTATTGAAACCACCAGCCAATAAATATAAAGCAAGTTTACTAGCTGTTCATCGGGTATAGTTATATCGGCGATAAGGCATCCGTTTGTGATTAATCATAACCCCGGAATTCGCCTAACCGCTTTCGGTAGTGATCTGTGCCGCTTGGGGAATTATCAAAATATCAGGGATGTTGCGTCCTTTACCACGCCATCTTCATCTTTGAAATCCGCGTTAAATACGAACAATCTCAATTGATCAAAAATGAGCAAGAATATCGAGGGTAAGCAAGACAATTGTGATCAAGGATGGAAATCCGTGGCTTTGAATCCAGTAACTAACGTCTTTAGCAGATAATGATGACAGAATGCCTCATATGGCTCACGACCTCAATCCTGAGGCTCCGCAACAAAAACAACAAAACCACGACGGGAACAATGCCTTAGAAAGGGTTGTATTTGAAATCAACAAAGCGAAAGCTATTAAGCGGCCGAGAACCACATCTAAGGATGAAGACCGGCCGGCTATTCAAGTTAGAATGGTCAATGAGTTACTCCAATCTGAGAACGACAATTATGAGTTTCCTGGGGAGTCTACTTTGTTGAACGGGCCTATGTTTATTGAACGGGTGAGAAGGATGATCCATGAGGGGCCTCAGTTGTGCAGACGAGATGAAGGTTTTCCTGACTTCTATGAATCTGAGTTTACAAGAGCAACAATCTTGTGTGACGATATTTGCGACTCGGTAAATGGGTGTTTGTCTGACCAGTATAGTATCGAACTAAGCCGTTTCAAATTGGAAATGGAATGGAATTTGGAAGACTTCCTAAGAGAAAACGATGCCATTTTTTCGATGTTTATGGAGTCACAAGTGAAATCCACCTCTGATAGAGGTATCAAACAAGAACATGTTCTTCAATATTTAAGACGCAAACTTGTATCCACTATTGCGATTTACAGAGACCACCTCATAAGCTCCTATAAAACAGGAAGCTTGATTGTAGATGATACACGAGATAAACTCGACTCGTCCACTCTTGTACTTGAAAATACTCTTCAATCTTCCTCCGAAGATGGACATCGCGACGCCTTGGGAAACTATTTCGACATCTATCATGGCTTGAGAAATGAATTTGAAAACCACAGCTTATTTGCAACCCGCCAACTGTTTGAACCGCTCTTTTCACTGAAATATGTAGACAACAAGTATGGTCGGCAGGACGGAACTTTCCGTATAGCGTTCTCGTCAAAGACAAATGAGGAATTTTTGCTCCCAATAATAATTAAAAGTTATGTTAAAATTGACAAGTTCTTCGAATCTGGAACACCAGCATCTCGGAAATTGCTTGCTGAAATAGTCGATCAGATGTCTATTTGCAAGAGTAAATTTGCTATTGTCTCTGGCTATAGATATTGGAATTTCATGGAGCGTGTCGATGATAAAACAGTTACTTGTTACCGGGTAAAAGACGAAACCGTCGGTGAGTTTAGTATTAATTGGTGTCTTTTAACCTACTATATGGCAATGACTACGAGAAATGTAAGCCATAACAGCAACGAGTAGTAACATTCAGACCACAACAATCTATCGATTTCTGATACCCCATCTATTTCATTCTCAAATGTATTATCACGTATTATTCGTTGATCGCCAATATTCGACAAGAGCTACCTACAAACAAATGCAAATCTTTAGTGGTATGGTAAGTCTAGAGGTAGCCAAACTTATTAAATAATAATAATATATTGATTGCTTGTTCTCGATGTCTAAAACTTGACGTTCTGTTTAAGTGAAACCCTATGTTAACGACCACACTGACCTGGCCCCGCCCAGACCTGTAAATCAAGTGAAGGGAAAGTGAGAACTTGTTAGGCCCTCGAAGCCAATTAACAATGCCTATTGAAGAAAATTTCACTGCTGTCTCTAGCCTGACAAACAGTCTATATTTGCTTAATATTTTTGAAATACTAGGAAACTGGATGTAGGTACTCAGTAGTTGTATATCCATTTGTACCTGCATATATAGATGCAAAGCAAAACATGACATCAGAAATCTGAGTGGGGGCCCGTCCTATGCAAGCCTATATCTAACAGCCGGATTTCACACTGATTATTAATTTTGAATGAAGTCAATATGAACGTTGCAACATGTGTCGTTTTATGAAATGGAACTACCTGCCAATTTCTATGAAGCGAAAAATTACTAGTGGTTCATCGGGTATAGTTATATCGACTCTGAAAGTCCGATATCTAACGTTTGCGATTAATCATAACTCCGAAACTCGCCTAACCGCTTTTGGCAGTGATCTGTGCCGTTTGGAGTATGATCAAAATATCAGGGATGTTGCATCCTTCACCACACCACTCTTCATCTCTGGCAAACAACGTAAATAATTTCTAGCTCGATTTATTCAAAATGAGTAGCAATACCAACGGTAAGCAAAACAACTAAGAATAAAATTGAGAATCTGTGATTTTGATTCAGCAATTAACGTTTCTAGGGGATACTGGTGACAGAATGCCTCATATGACAGGTGAAGTCAATGATGAGGCTGGGCTCGATGAAGAGGATAATACACGAGCCTCAGATAGCTCTGACAAAATCCCAGCTGGTAAAAAGAAATCCAAACAGAAAGTTAGACCGGTGGGTTACAAGGAAGGCAAAGATGTCTGTAAGGAGATCTGCCACATATTAAACTGTCTGTCTAAGCAATATGACCCTCAGCTGATTGACGTAAAAGTAAACTTGGAGCATATTTTGAGAGCACTTTTAAAAGAAAACAGGGTTTGCAAAAGAATGTTTTCGTTCATCATGAAGTCAAAAGTGAAAACTTCCCTGGGTGCTGGTACCCGATTGCCCTATGATCCAAGAGATTTGATCAGCGATTTGGGTCTTGCTATTAACACATTCAAAGCCAGTTGTATGCGTATACCTGAACGAAGAAACGATGCATTCCGTGAAACTCGGGATAAACTCGATTCGAATATCAAAACACTTGAAAACGTACTCTTCGATTCTTCTAAAGGTGATGATTGCGATATCTTAAGATTGTACTTCAATGTCTATCGTCACTTGAAAAAAGAGTTCGAGAACCTCACTTTGTTCACAGAGCTGCAGCCTTTCGAAGGACAGTATTCTGTTTTACCCAATGGCGGTGGTCGAATTGGAAATGATATACGTATAGCCTACTGGTCCAAGGGTAGAAAAGTTGTGCTCCCAATAGTATTTGAAGATACCAATGATGACATTCGTGAGGGTGGAACACCAGAGTCTGCGAGTATTACCAGTGATGTACTCAAACAGATGGTCAGTTGCAATAATAGAGTTGCGGTTGTAACTAACTATCATTTCTGGGGGTTTATGTCCCGAGATAATGGGACTGAGACTATCTCTTGCTATTGGACAACCGCACGCGCCACCGGCGACAGGAGTGTAAAGTGGTCTTTAGCACCTTTTCTGTTTAGTATGGCTAAACGCCACGAAGAGGCGACTGACAACCTGCAATAACCACTCTCAGGCGGCCGAGAGTGGTTGTCACAACCCGGCCACAACTATTCAACTATTCTTCTTCTTCTTCTTCTTCTTCTTCTTCTTCTTCTTCTTCTTCTTCTTCTTCTTCTTCTTCTTCTTCTTCTTCTTCTTCTTCTTCTTCTTCTTCTTCTTCTTACCTTATTCTTATTCTTTAACTAAATTTTACTCTACTTTTATGCCTGTTTTTAATTTAATTTTCATTTTCATTTTCGTAGCTATTTGCGCTTTTCGAGTTCAAATTTAGTCCATGACATTTTACTAATATGAATCCGGATCATTTTAGCATAGTCGCTAATCTCTCCTAATAAATACAATAACCGAATTTGGCAAAATAACTGATATAGTCTTACAATTCTTAAATTTCATCGCAAAGATGTCTAATTGACACGGCTAAAATATAGAAGATGTTCGGAGTACTTCATAGCATTATCATGGTAATACCTCATTGACGGTTTGGGTAAATGTGCTCTACTTTCGCTTCAGTAATATATACCCAATATCCAGATGGATTCCTTAGATTTGTATAGTAGCATTCTATTTACCTCCTGGGGTGATGATCAGAAGCCTCAGTCGCAAGCATTCATCGATGAATCAAACTCCTGCTCATCCAGTGACGAAACAACGATTGGTATCGATGGAATTCATAGTAGCGACACGACCGTTGACGATAGTCTATCAAGAAGTACCCATACTTTGGTCGGTGAGGAAACAAAATCAACACCTCTATCTTCCATAACTTATGGTCAGTATGATCCTGGTTACGAGCTGAAGTGTAGTTTGGAACAGTTTGGGATTCTTAAAAACAATGAAAGTACAGCAACTGGCATCAATTTAGCGAAACTTCAAGTCAGCTTGCGTGAATCTATTTGTGAACCGTACGTAACATTTCATGATATTAGAACGACAGTATCAAAAATCTTGAACAGTAAACCAGGCTTTGACACAAAATATATCTTAGAAGCAATCCAGGAAATGTTCAAGAGCCGCGAAAGACATCTTGCTGATAACTCAGACTTACCGCTAGACCAGAGGTTATATCTACAGAGTTGGTCAAAAGCAAGATTCTGTTACGACCTCAAAATCGCAGCATACAGAGTTTCAAAAATTCGAGATGAAAAATCGAGAAGTGAAGACTACTATTTCCGAGAATTTATGAACAAACCCCAATATATAGATTTGGAACGATTGTTAAAAATAGAAAGAGCGGTAAGAAAAGGTCGAGATTGGAAGGGAAGAAAATGGTCTAAACGCTCTGCGAAGGTATATCTGGAATTACCTTTCCAGGATGTGCTCAACACGTTGAGCCGTAATGAGTTGATTAATACAAACACCATTGGCGGACATTTGTACCGCGGCACAGAATTATCAAACAGCGATTTTAAGGCAAAGTTTATCGATGATTTTAATATTAGATTGGATAATAGCGAAGAATCATATTTTTCTCACCTTTCGAACTATCCAACTTATGTTCCAAGTGTCAACGAAATTGAGTGTCCACAGCTGGGACCTCAATTCACCCTACCTAACAGTCTGAAGTTGGTATCCGACATAATTTCAACTATCTGCCTTAATGTCCTACAGCCGATGATCGAGAGCAATGAAGAGTTAGCCCTATACTTCTGTGAGTCCTGCGAATGTAGGAAGCATTTACACACTGATCGTCCAAGGAATAAAGAGTCTCTTGACTATTTTAACAATGACTATATTGGGTTCAGAGACAGCCACAGGAAAAAAACTCCATTTACTCTTGTAATTTACTATTCCGAAAAAAGCAATCTGAGTTTATGCTTTGAAGGATCGCACTGGAATCTGGTAATGGATGAATTGCGCTACAATCTCTTGCGCCAAAAGATCCGCCACTTCATTGTATCTAGCTTTTACGAGACGTTTTTTATTGACATAACCGGCTATTCCAATAGCCAGCTGACGTATAACATCTTTCGCCTGAGAAGCGATTCCACCTTGCCAACAGTTAGAAAAGCCATAGCGGCTTATTTGCTGAAATGGTCGAATGATCTATCTTGGGAAGTGGGAAATGAAATTGTTCAAGCTATAAAATCAGAGGCTAATCCTTGTGCAGTTCTCCCACCAAAGTTTACTATGAAATTGAAAATAGTACGTCCCTCAAACTATTTGTCGCAGAGTTTGCTCGACTCCCATGGCGATGACTCCCCAGTAGAGTTTGATCTGCTCACACCTCCCCGCTTTCCTTCGCCTCCAGCCAGAGATATTTCTTCAAGAACTAATCCAGACGTACAAGTAATAAGTTTCAAGCAAAACCACTGGACAATTGAGACAAGCGACCTTCATAGTGCCTGTAGAGACTTCTGCATGAAAGAGGCTAAGAATAATAGTCCTCTTGAGGAGGCATATCTTCATATGGAAGCCTTATTGTATGAGAAAATGGAATCGCTCCAAGGGACTGTCATTCCCAGGTACTATGGACAGTTCAAATGCGGAGATCGTAGTTGTATTCTTATTGAGAGCCTACCTGGGTATAGGTCTTTCAATGACTTTTCCAAGGACCTCCTTCTTAAACTTAAACAAGACGATCTCTCAATTGAAAAAGAGGTCGAATACTTACGAAATATTGAGCGTCTAAGAGAGACTGTGAGAGATGCGTATCAAAAAATACATGAACTAGGCGTTATCCACAATCATGTCTGCGGAGACTGCATTCGTGTTCGATCCGTTAATGATGTCGTTATTGTCAACTTTCATGAAAGCGTACCTGTTCGTGAATATTTAAAGCGTGGCCTCAGCATTTCTCAGGATAAACATGAGTTAAAGCTGCTTCTCACTAAGATATCACCAAAATAGTTCACCCATAACAGTTTTATAATATAAATAATTTGGTTCTTGTTATGTTGGACAATGATGCTATTGATAGAGAGCCTGCGATGCGCGGACTTAAGTACCATGCTAACGGACTTAGCATATACCTATTTTGTCCTAATCTGCAATGCCCAATTTCACGATTATCAAAAGATGAAGAATCTTACATCCTTCACCACAGAACTCTTCACTCAGGAAAGTAACAAATCATACTCATTAGTATTATCGAAAAATGAGTAAATCATCAATGATAAGCAATAGCAATAGATTTCAAAGGTTTTGTTCACACAGATCAGTATGTTTAGGGGCTCAGATGACCTCACAATTGGCTTACTGCTGAGGTCGAACGGCTCAAAATTGAGAAAAAGGATAGTAAGCTAAACAAAGACAGTCGAAGCTATACGTAAGCACGACTTGTAGATAGATTCTCATAGCTCAGCTGATGAAAAGGGGCTCAAAGCTATGTCGTCAAAGTGGCCTTGATATTCTTGGTCACGTGATGGACTCCCACCGCCTCAGTCAGTATAAAGTGAAGTTTTTCGCATAGTAAACCCATTCTCTTCACTTGTCGTCAATTCAAAATGTAAGTTTGGGATAAGTGGAATAGCACTGATCAAAATTGATACTTATATGATGAAAAAACTTCTCACAGACCTGTTCCGAACCTTTTGGTCCTGCGGATAACAGTTATTGCCTTTTTTTCTGACTATGTCGATTGACAGCTGATTGATATCGGTTTGCCCGCAATGTACTAACAATACCAAGATAGAGCAGTATCCAGTTCAATTGTTTGGACATTTCTTATATAATGTGTAGCATATATATCGAATAGTATTCTCTTGAGAATTGAGATTTCGATGAAGATTATGAAGAATGGTTACTGTGCCTCCGGCGGCTGGGGCGAAGCCCCAGACCCCAAGCTCCTCTCGCTTCGCTCGAGTCGTATGTGGGTTTTCCTCGTGTTCTCGGTAATTCTACTTCGGTACGAGGGGGGACGCTGGCATAGACGTTGTGCCTGGTGAATCGGCCGGATGAGCTGGTAGTCGGAGCTTCTGAGTTCCTGAAAACCTAAAAGCTTAAGAGCTTAAGAGCTCTACGACCCCGTCTATGCTTCTGGCTATATAAGAGACAAAGTAGAGGGAAGGAAAGTTCGTCTGTTCTACAGTTGAAAATATATATTAATATACTAGTCGCTAGCTATGTCAGTCCTTTAAATTACACTTTCCGTCACTGATCTAACAGAAGCGCACTCAAAATTAGGATTTTTGGTCTTGCCCATTACTTAGCACAATAGCATTAGCTTCGTGGTAGCATCCAGCTCAAAGTTTTTCATAGTGAAGAACTGAGCGAGGCACAGGGCGATTCTTTAGAAATGAATGTGGTGTGAATCACTTTATTGTTGATGCAATTATATACTGTTTGTGCTCATTGGTGTATCGACTTGCTAAACCAGATACTATTTATTTTCGAACTGATAAATAGATATGTTAGAAAGCTGACCGTGAAAAGAAGTCAAACTACTATGAGACTGACAAAAATACTGAATCTAAAATGATTTGTGAAGAGAGACCAACTTTTCGACCTCGCTAATTAAATATCTCGCAGTGATGATATATCACTATATCCATCTGAATTGACGATCGACTATCGCAAGAGACACATGTCGATGATCCTGTTTACGGTATTAATACTCCATACTCTCCTGTTTGGCAAAGTTCCATATATCATCTTTCTTTTGGTTTGTTTTCTGCATTTGGCTGGCTATTTATTTATTTATTATTTCTTCCTTTGTCTCTGCTCCTTTTTGTTCATACTTCTTAACTTCTTATCAGTCCATGGTACGTGCTGCCACCGTCAGTCCAACTGACCCCAGAAACTAGCTACTAAGCTCTTGATATTTTATTTATTTATTCAGGATGCAGATGAGTCGCGGCACATTCCTGATTCTGCTCATATTCTTTATGACGCTGACGCCAGCAGGAAACCCTCCAAAGCTGATATCTCCACAAGAGCGAGCTCAACTGGACTATTACTTTGAGAAGCATAACCAGAGCTTAGAAATCACTCTCACATCCACTTGGGAATCCGGATATGGCGACCTAGTTGGTCTGAATGTGTCATATTCTGGCGAACAAATGAGACCGGGCTCTATCATTCCTAAAATTATCTCTGATAAAGCTGGGCTAATATGGAATTCTGAAGGAGATTATAAGGAATTCGACCCAAGCTCGCTGCTGCTCGAGGCACAGTATCTTTCGGATGAGGCTGAGGAGTCCTCTGACTCAGAGAAGGAACATAACTCTCAGACTTGGGTCAAGCAACATGCAGAAGACAGTTTAGAAGGCATTATACCGGCTGGTGTCGATTCAGAGCAGAAGAGCGAAGAAGAGAAGGAGAGAGCACAGTTATTGAAAGCGGATTCAAGTTCTAATGGAAACAAGAAAGAGGATAAAGAAGTGTTAGAAAAAGAACGAGAGCGGAAAGAGCTTGTCAAGGCGGATGAAAAGGCTGGCAAACGGAAACAACGTCCTGATTCACCAGCTAAAGCTAACGGTGAAGAAAAGCCAAACAAGTCGCTAGCTAAGCGAGATGCATTTCCATTCATTTCTGATTTTTTTTCAGACAGCCGGAAGAAAAAGCCTGGTTTGGGAGATTCGGATTCTCGTCTTACTTACTTCACCAATGTATCAGCTAGTCTCACTGGAGAATGGAAACGCATGGACGTGGACTTGACGCCAATCGAAATGCCTATCCCATCATTAGATCCTCCAGGACGGCCCAATGCTACTTTGAATGGCCATACAAATTACGACATTTACGGACGTCCATTGAATGGCGTTCCAGGGGGAAGTCTGGATCCTAATCAGTATTATATTGATGGAATTCCGGTAAAGCCTGGTAATAGAACAGAAGAATCCGGCAAGTTTCGAATCTCCATCAAAGAGCGAGCTTCAGGAGGTTCTCACAAGTACCAATCCAGAACAAGAGATCCAAATCGAAGACGGGATCATGGCTACTGTCATGGGGCTTCTAACTCATCTGTCTCATGGCTTATGATGGATCTCACCATGTTGGATGAAAATGATGATAATTCCAATGAAATTAGAATGCAGGGTGTTCGTATCAAGGAAGGAGGTAACTTCGTAGCTACTACTTCCTCTCTCAAATTTGCTGGTGTTTATGCCCTACCACACTTTTTGCTGGACAAGTCTCTATTTGCCGACGCAAAATCACGGACTCTCTGTCGTATGAGTAGAATGCTGAACCGCAGATCTAACGATCCGTACTATGGAATACTAGAAGAGGCTGAGCTACAGGCAGAAAAGTGTGAATATATCATGTACGGACATGTCCACTCGTCAGGCTTGACCAAAGAACAATTAAGAGAGGTCGAAGATGAGCTGATCAATCCGCTGGGAAGACCACATGCCGCTGTTCCGAAACTGAGAATCAGTGCTGTGCTGTATTCCCCTGATTGTGGGATTGCCATGACTGTAGACAATTTGGAAGGTGAGAAACAAGAGCTATATTTTGTTCGCATTAGAAGAGCTATCATGGCGGGAATTATCCTGTTATTGGTTCAAACTATCTTCACTGCATTGCAAATGAAAGATACAAACACCCCGTCCACGATTTCCAGAGTCAGTTTTTATACCATTGGACTCATGGCTGTACTTGATGGCGCAATTTGTCTCGTTGCACTAGTGTCTACATTTTTGGACCCTATAGCACTACCGTTCATGGCAGTGGCATTTGTATCATTTGCATTGACATCTCTATTCGAAATCAGATACATGGTTTTGATATATAAGTCTCAGATGTTAGAAGAGATTGCTGATGCCAGGGCTCAGGAGGCGGTGGGTGAAGGCAATGGTAGATTTGTTGCACGCGCCGATGGCACCATTGGTAATGTCGCGTCAAGCAGCACACCACCGGTGTCGTCTAATACCATTAACAATAGCAGTGCTGCGGCAAGCGTTAGCACCGACTCAAGTAGAAGCACAGGTACTAGTACCAATGCAAACTCTACTACTGGACCTATCCTGCCCACTACAACAACGCCGCGACCACCTATTGTCGAACCTGATGAGAGGCAGATTGTGGGTGTGATATACTCTCGATTCTACTTTACCATGCTGGGATTTGTCATTATCTCCATTACGACATCTTCGTGGCCCGCACCACTTCGAACAGGATACGAATATCTTAGTATGGCGCTTCTGTTCTCATTCTGGGTACCCCAAATCTATCGTAATATAATGCGTGGATCGAGAAAGTCGTTTCTCTGGCAGTATATTATCTCCACCAGCATTATCCGGCTGCTACCTGTGCTTTATCTATGCTTAGATACGAACAACGTCATCAACCACCGTTATGATCCTGTTCTAGCATCTGTAATTGCCGGCTGGCTTTGGATCCAGATACTCATTCTGTTCACCCAGTCGACATTTGGACCTCGGTTCTTCCTTC
The DNA here is from genome assembly GCA_001939105.2 of Sugiyamaella xylanicola (nom. inval.). Classification (NCBI taxonomy): domain Eukaryota; kingdom Fungi; phylum Ascomycota; class Dipodascomycetes; order Dipodascales; family Trichomonascaceae; genus Sugiyamaella; species Sugiyamaella xylanicola (nom. inval.). The sequence continues at coordinate 16,857 of MQSX02000021.1, forward strand.
CCTCGGGGATGCTACCACCCTTATATGACTACCATCCGATCATCACCGAAGAAGATCTCGAGACAGGGTTTAATTTCCAAGCCGATTCTCAAGAAAACGCCATATCATTAAACGTTGACCCGCTTGAAGACAACAAGTCAGACTCCTCTGCGAAATCAACTGATTCGCTGCTGCACGAGTCGCACGAAGGCCATTCTCACAACACAACAACCATGGACTGTGCCATCTGCATGAATCCCGTACAGCTCCTGATTTTCCGACAAGACCAAATCCACAACGCACTCACCCCGGCCAACATGCTGGCCCGTCGACGTTACATGGTCACCCCCTGCCGACACATCTTCCACAGCGAGTGCATGGAACAGTGGATGCGCACGAGACTCCAGTGTCCCGTCTGTCGTAACCCACTTCCACCTATTTAAACTAATCGTATGCATTTTTTCTTTTCTTGTGTCTGTGTGCCTCCGGCGGCCGGGCTCTGCCCGGACCCGTGGCTCCGCTTCGCGGAGAAGCTCTGGGAGGGGGATCTGTCTGGGAGAGGGTCCGTATCTCAAATGTGAGCTGTAACAAGGGTAGCCCGATTATATGTCATCAAAGATAATAACTGCAGAAATATTAAGTAAGCGTTGAGTAGTTGGATTATATACAGTCCAAAGGCTAACATCCACTTCGTGTGCTGCGGTTCGTAGTCCCTGCATGAACCCTGCGTATCATCTGCCTGCAGACAAACAACATATGCGACTTCTGAGATGCTAGAATCCACCCTCTCGAATGTTAACCGAGTAATTTGCAAAACAGACACAGAGCGAACTCAGTTCAATAGAAGTCTGATTGACGCTTTCATATATGGACTTGGACTGGACCTATACTGAGAAGTGGATTTACAGAAGTCTTCAGACCCAGATGGAACAACAGAACGCGCAGATACAGATACTGCAGAGCAACCCCAACAACATCATCTCATCAATAGGACATCTACAAATATACCACCTACCCCAACCAACTTGTGAAGCAACTCGGAGCTACACCCCCAAACTACGACTCGAGCGAAGCGAGAGGAGCCGCGGGGTCTGGGGCGCAGCCCCAGCCGCCGGAGGCACATCCAACCCCTGCCCTGATTTAGTTTCGACGGCATAAGAGTGTGAGTGGTCGAGATATTAGTATTGCCTAAATAGGAAATATAAAGTCACATTTGGGAAGACAGTTGAAAATTCAGACTCAGAACTCACAGGGTGCGCGAATCATGCACACAAGCTAACAAATTCACCTCTGCGTTTTTAGATTCCCTCTCTCTAACAACGATTGAGTAGTTCGACAATAATCCATCAATAAAGTAAGTCTTCATGAAATGGTAGAAAAGTCGATGCTATATTGCGAGTGAACATTTGAAGAAAGAAATGGAATGGAATGAGAAAGAAAACGGTCTAGTTGGATACGATTCTGTCAAGTATCGCTACTTCTCGACGAGCGATAGGACATGGATAGTAGTATACGAATTATGGTCGAAACAATTGTGAAATATAATGAAGCTATTATCGTCATAGCACTAAGCAAGCTGGTGTATCTCGTCTGGTAAACCGAACTGCTAATGACTATCGAACAGCTATCGTCAAAAGCTCAGACATAAAGATCTTCGACCGCTGAAATAGTTTACAGGTTCTAAATTTTTCAATAAGGATTCTATTCAAAGATGCCTATTTCTATTTCTTCCTGATAAGAACAACGACCAGACAATCATAAAGCCGAGTTTCCTCCATACCTATTTTTTCTATTTTTTCCATCTTTCTTCGAATTCTGTTGCTCGCTGGTGAAAACTTTTCATCTACTGCCATGAACCAGTGAAACACAATAATCCAAAAGAAATAATACTAACAGTGCAGAAATGGGTATCTCTCGTGATTCACGCCACAAGCGTTCGCACACAGGTGCCAAGCGTGCCTCTTACAGAAAGAAGCGGAAGTTCGAATTGGGACGTCAACCCGCTATGACCAAGATTGGTGCCAAGAGAATCCACACTGTCCGTACTCGTGGTGGTAACAAGAAGTTCCGTGCTTTGCGTATCGAGTCTGGTAACTTCTCATGGGGTTCTGAGGGAACCACCAGAAAGACCCGTATCATTTCTGTCGCTTTCCACCCTTCCAATAACGAGCTTGTCCGTACCAACACCCTCACCAAGTCTGCTATTGTCCAAATCGATGCCACTCCTTTCCGTCAATGGTACGAGTCCCACTACGGTGCCACTCTCGGCAAGAAGAACAAGGCTGCCGCCACTGAGGAGGAGGTCAAGAAGTCCAAGAAGGTCGCTGCCCGTGCTGGCCAAGCCAAGATTGCCCACTCTCTCGAGACCCAATTCGGTGCCGGTCGTCTCTACGCTGCTGTCTCTTCTAGACCCGGTCAATCTGGCCGTGTCGACGGATACATTCTTGAAGGTGAGGAGCTTGCTTTCTACTTGAAGAAGATCACTTCCAAGAAATAAGCAATCAATTAACCCAAAAAATTGTCATGATCTTGTGTTATATATATATATAATTAAAAAGCTTTTTTACATTATATATAAAGTTTGAATGATTTCGTTGCTTGCGAAGCAAGCTGCTGCCGTGTCTGCCTCCGGCGGCTGGGGCTCTGCCCCAGACCCCGTGGCTCCTGCTTCGCAGGAGATTTCAGGCACCGTTGGCCTTTCCACTCGTGCGAAACAGTGCTGGGTCTGGTCGGTCAGCTGCTAGAGCAGAGAGGTAGTTTAGGAGCTTAGGTAGCGGTACCTAGAGTGATATTCCGTATTCATCATATGACATTAGTTGGGTGCAAAGGGTCTTGTCACGTACAATTTTGAAATGTAGATATAACTACCTGGAAAAAACCTCTTTTACCATCTTCTATATGATAGCGAATTGTAATGCCTTTGGAATTAGATATTATTAACTTCGATTAACAGTAAAAAAATGGTTAAGAAATAAATAATCTGGTGAATATATGCGAGAGTTATTTTATGATAACATAGCTGTTCACAAGACGCAACACTATCAAGCTATTAAGACCAAGTTGTCAGCCTATACTCAAAGCTTTCCTACCGATTTTTGGAATCAAAGTGGAAAGTCCAATGGAAGCCTGACTGATGCATCTAGCTGGTAACAGAGCTGCAAGGTCCGGCAGCATGCAGGGGAAGGGGCCCTGCATCAACTCTGGTCAGGCACACTACAGTTCTTATTGATTTACTGCGACTGGAGCTGCGCCATGACCCTCATTGCTGCTCTCGAGTTGCTCGACTCGGCGTCCACAATCCTAGCAACTCCTGCGAAGCAGGAGCAACTGGGTCTGGGGCGGAGCCCCAGCCGCCGGAGGCACAAGCTGGACCCTCTGCGCCTCCATTGACCCAAGAACGAGCCAGTAGGTTTAGTATCTCAATTCTGTAGTTCTAGAGAGCGTCGAGAGAGCTTTGAGAGTGGTGAGGACGGTGAAGGGTGGGTCCGTGTTCACGTGACCTCTCGGGTCCGATCGGGGGAGTTACCGGGCCGGAGTTAAGACCTATGGCATGCGAGAGAGGAAGGTAGTATCTCCGGTCGTCGTCAAGACCTGCGATCCTTCTCAGCTTTGTTGAAGGGGATTAGTATATATGGGGAGACGAAAGTTCTGGCGGGATAGGTGGATGGAGGAGTGTTCATAGACACAAGAAGAAAAGAAAAAAAGAGTGAATGCTGCTTAAGGGCATACCAGCTCGCTAGATCTAAGATAACTGCGAGTGATCCATAGATACAAACTGCTACCCATGTCGGAAGAAACTCGCGTTATTAAGGCTTTGACTTACAGGAGTGCTGGGGCTCCGCACTTCTCTACACACCCTTTTCCAGCTAAACTTGATAAGAATTTAATTGTAGTCAAGGTCCATGCTGCTGCTCTGAATCCTGTGGATATCAAGCTGGCTCACGTTCCCTTGCTCGGATTGCTGCCGAAGGAGAAGGGCATAGGCAAAGATTTCGCTGGAGAGGTGGTTCAGGTGGGAGAAAATGTCGGGGACTGGAAGGTAGGCGATAAGATATGTGGAATGGTTCTGCGTGTAGTAGGACTAGGAAGTCTATCAAGTCATCTGATTCTAGATCCCCGCCATGATAGAGTGATGAGAGTACCTGAGAGCCTCTCGTACGAACAGGCAGCAGCATTCCCGCTTTGTTTGGGTACTGCCTTCCGTGCATTGGCTCTTGCTGACCAGAATCTTTCAAAACAGCCAGATTCCTCTGTTCTAGTCTTGGGCGGGGCCACAGCAGTCGGCATGTTTGCCATTCAATTGGCAAAAAAGTGGTTTGAGATCCCCACTGTTATAGCTACTTGTTCTAAATCCAGTGAACCGCTTGTAAAAGAGCTCGGTGCCGATACTGTGATTGATTATCGCAGCACCAAGAACTTGGGTCAGGATATTGTGGACACTATAAACACGAAGTACAATGGTCATAAGTGCGCAATAGTCGTCGATTGTGTTGGCGGTCACGATATTGTAGATCGGTTTAGAGACATACTTCTTCCAAGCAATAAAGGCTCGGCGTACGTTGCATTGAGTGGAGATGTCAAATCCACATCCAAGTATACGGCGGAATCTACCCTTTCGTACTTGGTGCGACTACCGTTTATGGCCAGCAGACTGCTCTTTGGCAGGTACTACGGTCTTAATTACAGCCTAGGAATGTCACCAGTCACAGACGAATGGGCCCGCAAGCCAGATGAGATTTTCGAGAAAAAGGGTGTCAAGGTCATCATCGATAGTGTCTACGACTGGACAGACTGGCAGAAAGGCTGGGATAAGCTGAACAGCATGACGAGCCACGGTAAGATCGTCCTTCGGATTGACTAATCTTTCCTGCCTCTGTGTTCCCACTGACCTCCATCACCTGCATAAGCAGCATGTACTACATAATAACCGAACACATAACAGACTAACTCCGAAATGTGCCAATATATAACTATATACATTAGTCAGCGGGACAACGTGAATGCATCGGGACTGCGACAACTCGCCAAACAGTCGGCGGAAGTCCTCTGTTACAGAGGCAGCATTGTCCGTGGGACTTATCTCGCAGAGGGGTATGCGCCTCCGGCGGCCGGGCTTTGCCCGGACCCGTGGCTCCTCTCGCTACGCTCGAGGAGATAGAGGAATTTCCCCTTTATCATTAGACTCGCAATTGTCTGTGACTTCAACTCTAAATTTTGTGCTGTTCTACTGGTCCAGATAAAGGTATCTCGATTCTCATGTTGATCGACACTCCAACCTCGAGCGAGGTTGGCGGGGTTAGGGACAACTAACAACATGACTCGCGAATGCCCCTAGCTGTTTACGTCATAAACACGGTATTCCACGCTGTGAATTACTAATTGTGCAGCTTAAAGATAAAGAGCAGATGCCTTCTGCACATCTTTGACTAACCCCGGGGGTTTAGTCTCCACCCCACAGCGAACGAGCGAAGCGAGCCACGGGGTCTGGGGCAAAGCCCCAGCCGCCGGAGGCAGGACAGGGATCTAGAAATGTATAAAAGGACCCATGTTTACCATGCTTTACTCTCAGCTTGCCATCACAGCATTTGTGTCCTGAATATCCCTCTTTATTAAACACCGTTCTCTCAGTACTTTACAATGCCTTCTTACGTAGTTACTGGTGCCAGTCGTGGAATTGGCCTGGAGTTTGTTCGCCAGTTGAGCAACGACTCCGCTAACCAGGTGTTTGCCATCGTGCGTAACGTCAACAACATCTCGCACTTGCAACCTCTTACTGCTAGAGAGAATGTCCATGTTCTGGAGGCAGACTCCACTTCTAGTGAGCAGCTGTATAAGGCAGCTGATGAAGTCTCTCGGATCACCGGTGGGTCGTTAGATGTTCTGATTGCCAATGCTGGCGGAAATATCGGCTCAGGCACCTCTCTTGCCAATCCGGATATCTCGCCTGAGGATTTGGCTGCTGAACTTAGAGACAACTATGAGCAGAATGTGGTAGCTGCTGTTTTCGCTAACAATGCTTTCTTGCCGTTGCTCAGAAAGGGGCAGCAAAAGAAAATTGTTGACATCAGTTCTGCTATGGGTCTAGCAGGATTCTCACTTAAAACTGGCTTTGCTTACATCCCTGCTTACAGCATGGCTAAAGCTGCTTTAAACTTAGCAGTGGCTAAGTATGCGGTGGAGCTCGCGAAAGAAAACTTTATTGTCATTGGGTTATCCCCCGGACTAGTGGATACGTCCAAGACAAAAGCTGTTCCTCCCACTGAAGAGCAGCAAAAGGCTTTATCTGGGTTTATTGACCAGTGGAGACCTGCTAACCCTGGTTGGGACGGCAAGCCTCTTACTGTTGAGGATTCTGTTCAAAAGCAATTAAAAGTTATTGATTCTTTACAAAAGGAGCATAGTGGACAGATGTTATCTCAAAACGGAGACACACAATGGTTTTAGGCTACGTAACAATTACGAGACATCTTTTGTTTGGCTATTGTCTACTTGATTCTTACTATATTTACCTACATAACTGGCTTTCAACTCATCTATTGTCTCATAAACAGAGAGCATTTCTAGATAAAATATTTTAAACCGTATAAAAAACAAGTTTCGTACCTTAATTCCGAATTACCCCGCACTTTCAGTTTAAACCAGAGGCAAAAAGAAACAAAATAAAGAAAAACAATTCTCTCGATTCTTACTGGAAGATAAGTGCATGTCTTGAGACTCCTCTACAGTTAGTGACAGACATTGACAGGCAACTGCAGATAATGGAACAGCCTTCTCTATAAGACACTAGGATGCAACAAGAAATCAATGAACCTTTTGAAACCCCTGAGACATTAATGGTTCAGGAGCTTGTGTGCTGCAATACGTGATGACGTACATTGCATGATTTGAGTCAACCCCCACTTTCAGGAAAAACGGACCTGCCGCTAGTCATTTCGAGACGATAACATCTTTTACACCACTTGGCCGTGTCCCATCGAATATTTTTGAAACCCCTTTTACCGTGACATCTCGTATACCGATATCCAGTATAGCATGCAAGAAATAATCTAAAATACCAACTGTAAAACAAAGTTGTTGCCTATTAAACGATATAAATAAGTCTATTTCAAAAAAAAACTCTAAAATACATAACCGGTATCGGTTTATTGGGGGCAACCTGTCGGTTGGGACAAAAGCGGCCGCTTATGTGTCTAGCGCATCTTTTCGGATAAATTTCTTGGTTGACGCTAGCTTGGTTCAGATATATGTGTGTCTCTCATTATGCATCTGCCCAATGCGGAAATGTCTGAACTATCTAATTCGTCTGTTTGTTAAACTGTAAAATTCCTAGATCCTGTTAGCAATCTGTGAAGATGATCTTTTGCATTTGGCTATGTTTAGGTTTATCGTTTGGGGGTAAAACTTTGGATTTCCCTGTTTGACGATCGTCTTTGAATACTTGCCGAAAATCGTCCACCGTACCCCGCATAAGGCGACATACAGTCCCAATGTTGGAGATTGTTGAAGGGGGTTTTGGTTCTTTTTTTCTAAAATATCTCGAAGCAGACGGTTTTTTCCCCGCTGTGGGGATGGATTCAACTTGAGAAGCATGTTTCACATCGACTAGTGTGTACAGATGTTGGAAAAGTTTAATATTGATCTACGGCCGATTATTTAAATAGCGGATCATCTCACCCGAAGATGAATACTAATCCTCATCTTCTCTTAAACACTCATCTTCTCTTAATACACATCAGATCAAAATGGCCGAGGACGAGAAGAAGGTTGAAATCTTTTATGACAAGAACAAGCTCAATGATGATTATGGCGGGGAGGTTGATACTATCATTGCCGAGCTTGATCAGCAGTTAGCTGACCAGCCTAATGAGCCTGGCTTCCACATCCCCAAGATGAAGTTCAAGAGTCAGAAACATGCTACTTTTGTGATTGCTCTGTTTGCTTCTATGGGTGGATTGCTATCTGGTTTGGATCAGTCTTTGATCAGTGGTGCTAATCTCTATATGCCCAAGACGCTCGATATGGATTCAAATCAGGACTCTTTGGTCAGTTCTATGATGCCCCTAGGAGCTGTGCTTGGTTGTTTGATCTTGTCTCCTAGTAACGAGTACTTTGGAAGAAGAAAGTCTATTCTCTGGGCTTGTCTTTTCTACACTATTGGCGCTGCCTTGGAAGCAGGTGCCATGAGTTACGGAATGATGATTGCTGGAAGATTCATCCTTGGTATGGGTCTTGGTCTTGAAGGTGGTACTGTCCCCATGTATGTTGCTGAGTGTGTTCCTTCTTCTGTTCGTGGCAGAGTTGTGTCTTTGTACCAGTTTAACATTGCTCTCGGTGAAGTGTTTGGGTACTGTGTTGGTGCCATTTTCGTTGACGTTAAAGGCAACTGGAGATACATGCTTGGATCTTCGCTGGTATTCTCTACTGTCATGGTATTTGGAATGCTCATCTTGTCTGACACCCCCAGATGGCTCATTCACAAGGGTCGTGAATTGGATGCTTATAGAGTCTGGAAGAATCTCCGAGGTTCATCCACCGAAGCAAACCTTGAATTCCTGGAGACTCGTAGAGCTGCTATTGAGGAGAAAAACCAAGACCATCACGAGAAAAAATTCGTCTGGCTTGACTTCTTCAGAGTACCTAGATGTAGACGTGCTCTGGTGTATGCTAATATCATGATCATGTTGGGTCAAATGACCGGTGTCAACGGTCTTCTCTATTATCTATCTATCCTTATCAACCAAATTGGATTCGATGATAAGCAAAGTATCCTTATGTCTTTGGTCGGCGGTGGTGCCTTGTTGCTAGGAACCATCCCAGCTATTTTGTACATGGACAGAGCAGGACGAAGATTCTGGGCCAATTTCACTCTTCCTGGGTTCTTCATTGGCCTGCTGCTCGTAGGTATCAGTTACGTCATTAATCCTAAGAACCTTGTGGCTGTCGAAGGTGTCTATTTCACCGGTATGATTATGTACTTCTTCTTCTTTGGATCCTACGCTACGCTTACATGGGTCATTCCTAGTGAATCTTATCCCACCTACCTGCGTAGTTACGGCATGACTACCAGTAGTGCCACTTTGTTCCTCTGGAGTTTTATTGTCACTTTTAACTTCTCCCGAATGCAGAAAGCAATGGGAAAGATCGGATTAACTCTTGGTTTCTACGGAGCTATTGCAGTTGTCGGATGGTTCTACCAATTGTTTTTCATGCCTGAAACAAAAGGTAAGACATTAGAGGAAATCGACCTTATTTTCGAGCGTCCTACAAAAGAAATCGTGGCTGAGAACATGCACAGCATTAGACAAGGTTTCAGCGACATTGTTCACTTTAGATTTAGAAACTTGGTTAAATAAGTCATATAAACAAACGTCTCGAATGCAATTCGTCTATAGTTAGTACTAATACACACTTAATAATGAAAGTCTAGACAATCTCGCTTAGTAACCTCGTCTGAGGTGTTCATTGTTCTTCTGCCTCCGGCGGCTGGGGCTTTGCCCCAGACCCCATGGCTCCTCTCGCTTCGCTCGAGTCGGGCGCCGGGCCAGGAATACGAGCCATGAGCGCGCAGTCGTTCTCAACATTCTTGTCAAGGGTCTCCTGTCAAATTAGCTAATCGTAGCTCTCGTAGGTTGTAGAATGCGGGGTAGCCAGGGTGTCTGGAGTCGATCATGGGGCCGGAGAAAGGGGCCCAGGAGAACGGATAAGTCTCCATTTCCGGACAAATTGACCGTTTGCTAAATGCATCCATCAGCATCGGATAATTAGATGTTGGGAATGTGGGTGGGATGAAGCTCACGCCACACGCAATATTAGAGTCGTAGCGAACCTTGACACTGGTAAAAGGAGCTGAGCCGGTGTCTAGTTTAAGGCATCAAACTCTATCATATGCAGAAAGCTCTCGTGCTTGATGTATGAAGATAACTGTATCTACTGCAACTGATTGCATACGGTGAATCACGTCGTTGCAAGACATTTCCGAACGCAAAATGTCATATTAGGAAGTGCTTGACAGCTGGCTGGAAAGTGTGAAACTTGGCTTTGTGTTATGTATCCACTGTTTGAAAAATGCACATCTAAGACCTGTTCATTCTGGACCTTCTTCTGAGCAGTGATTTTTCAGCTTCTCAGCCCAGCATTTGTCAGATGCAGTAGTACGTTCTTGTTCTTTCTTTCATGGGAATAGCATATACAATATCCACCGAGAAAAATAGCGTGGTATTCGAATTTGTTTGCCTTCGGCTGTTTTGCTATTTTACTGTTTTCTTTCTTGTCTTTATTGTTCTTTCATTTTCATTGATTTAAATTAATTTTTGGCTTGCCAATGATCCTCATCCGTTATTAGAATGAAATATTCGAATATAGCAATATCTTCTGTAAGAATGAATGAGGTAACAAAAAATTCAGATCCAAGGATGCTTACTGTCAAGGAACTCTAGTCTTCTGTGTCTACATTTAATAATCGCCAATAATGGCCACTGAGAGCACTTCCAGGACGAGGCGGACGCCCACGCCAGTAGAAAGTGCCTCAACTAATGATGGAGATAGGGATGTGGAAGTACCGACTGTGACAGAGAGAGAAGAAGAGTCAGACGTAGAAAATGTCAATGATAATGGTAATGACAATGATAATGATAGTGATAACGAAGACATTATTGTTGTTGAACATAGAGTGAGCAGTGATCAAACTGGAGATGAAAATGCCACTAAACAGATACTGAACGAGAAAGGCGAGAAAGGTCTTGAGAACGTCATAAATGATGAAGCTGACGAGCCTGCTATAAGAGTCACAGAAGAGACAGAGAAAGCTAAAAACACACAAGAGAAAGGAAAGGTCGAGAAGGCTAAGGGAAATACAGACGACAATAGTAATACTACGACAGCACAAGAGCAGTCAGCTGTTGACTTAAATAACGAGTTAATAGAAATGGTGAGTATCTCCACAGACGATTTTGTTTAAGGAAATATTGTATGTAAAGTAAGGCCCCATTACTAACGATATCTAGCGTGGCGAAGGAAGATATTTTGGTGCAGATGATCCAGAGGATATCTTGGGTCCTGTGTGTAGAAACTGTCATGGAAGAGGACATATTGCGAAAGACTGCAAAGTAGTAATATGTGAAAAGTGCGGAGAACGAAACAGTCACTATACTAAGCATTGTCCCAAGACCCAAAGATGCACAAACTGTGGTAAGATGGGTCACTTAAAAGCATCTTGTACAGAAAGATCTCAGTACATTTTCTGTAGTCGTTGTTCATCCAAGTCTCACACTGAAGAAACATGTCCAAGCATATGGAGAAGCTACAAGGTGTCAAACGGTGCTAAGCTACAATATCCAAGTACTATTAGTTGCTATAATTGCAGCGGGCCTGGTCATTATGGTGACGACTGTCCATTACCAAGACCAGTACTATTAAGATATCGAGATGCCACGGCATTTTGTGGAGATAATCTGGCAGACAAATTCCAGGAAAAGTACCAAGAGGACTTGCGTAACTTCATACCAAATTTCACACAAGCGGCATCGTATAAACCGCCATCATTGTCGGCGAACACCGCTCAAAAACCACGTCGTAAGGCCTCCACGAAATCACTGAAATCTAATTCAAGCTCGTTCAAATCTGGCCGACAAAATGATTACTCTAGTAACGACCTTTTGTCCCGAGACTATAGTGGGTCAATGGGGCGTAGAAATGGAGGTTACGGTGGCGATAGCAGAAGTTATAATGATAGATTCAATGGTGGATACAATGGCGGATATAATGAAGGGTACAACGGGGGTTACAATGGAGGATACAATGGAGGCTACAATAGGGGATACGATGGGGGATACAATGGCGGCTATAATAGAGGCCACGAATATTCTCAAAGCCATCATCATTTTGGAAATGATCATGGGCGAAGCTCTGGGTCAGGGTCGGGATCTCGCAGCCAACGCCCGCTCTCACCACCCCGTGCACCTCGAACGAGCCTTAAGAACCGCATACAAAAGGCTACCAATTCTGCTAAGAAAGCCTTTAAACGAAACAAATAAGTACTCCAGCATTTGTATCTGGACTTGCATACCCTGCCTCGTGCAATTATTTATTATTAATAAGATATCCACCTGTCTGCCTCAGGTTGCCCGTCTCTGCCCGGAGCTGTAGTGCTCGCAAAGCGTGTATGCAGCCATGGTAGATGTTCTATATCAGTAGGCGAACGACTCGAGCGCAGCGAGAGGAGCAACGGGGTCTGGGGCGTAGCCCCAGCCGCCGGAGGCCGGTGAAGACGAACAGAAAGCTCTGTGAAGATGCCGAAGATCGACGCTTTTTCAGCTCGAATGAGAATTTTCAGGGGAAATGCTTTGAAAATGCTTGGGGATATATGCTATTATAGGACTACAAAGGTAAACACAGAATGTCGACGATAATCCGCGTCTTCGAATATATTTTGGTCCAGACTTATGCCTGTGACAATAAAAATTGCGAGATCGGTGGTCTCATCGGCTGCTGATGGGGTGTCGTGGTCTCAAGATGGGGTGCTAGCTGTTGTTTCTGGCCAAAGTATTACACTTTTGTCCCCTACCACGAACATATCCCCCGAAGAAGATGAGGAGGAGAAGAAAAGGGTCCTTCGATACAATACAAACCATACGATACCGTTAGACGAGGTTCCTTCTTTTTATTCCAATATCACGAGTGCAAATGATCAAAAGTTTTCTCTGACTGCGACCACTGCTGAAATTCAGTTTGTCAATGCCTGCTGGTCGCCGTCTGGAATGGTGTCAGTCACTTGTGGGTGCCTATTAGCTACATTGACCAGCCGTGGTGAAGTAGTGATATTTCACCAGCAGGGAAACCCATTTACTGTTAAATGGCAACTATGGGCCAATTTAAATCAAATTGTTCTACACGATTATTTGAAAGCTGATGACAATGAAATAGAGCAGGAAAACGATAGATACGTTCTCAATGACAGGTATATGAGGGGATTGCGATTCCATAGCCTGGCATGGTCAGAGAGAGTAGTAGCCCAGGAGGGTCAAAAATGGGGCACATCGTTTCTAGCTATAGGCTCGGAGCTAGGATATGTGATGATTTATGAAATTAATGCTGATAAGATAGAAAAGGCCGGTGAAATTTATATTGGAGATGAGTGGATCACAGGATTGGAATGGTCCAGTTGGATTTCTACAGATAAGGATGTGAATTCAAAACATAAGGTAAAAACGAAAAAAGGGAGAAACACAAAGAGAGGCGACAAGACAAATGGTGTAACAGAGGGATATTCAGATTCATCCTCATCAACTGCGACATCAACTGCTGTCCTTTCTATATCTACATCTTCGAACCGGGTAGTGACGTCGGCTGTGCATTGTACTCAATCAAATCAGGTGGAAGTTGACAAGATGGAGGTTGACGAGGATGATGAGGAACAAGACGGTCAAAATATACCTTCATTGAGACAAACAAGTCTGAATGTTTCGGAAGGACAAGAGCTCTTAGCGAGTTCAAGGTTTCATTTATCTCTACATCGCTGGTACCGTGATAATCATGCTGGTATAAGTATACTTGCAGTGGTGCGTGTACGACATCTCGATGTATTTCTCCTGTCCGATAATAACACAGAGAGGAAACAGCTGAGCTTCACAACTGATTTCTCGTCTCAGCCCACTGCCCTCTTGATTAACCAGGTCGATCCTAGAGTAGTGCAAATCACAACCATATCATGTAAAGGAGATTCGTTTTCAGCAAACGTAGATATAGAATCACAGACAGAGGTTGATGTGGAGAATAGCAGATCTGTGACAGATATCATAACCTCTCTAGTTTCAAAGCGTAAGAGGCGAACTACAGACTCTTTAACAACAGCATTGGTCAACTTTGATTGTTTCGGAGGAGTAATGCATCCTCACGGGTCTTACATGGCTCTAGCATATACTCTCACACCTATTGAAAAACTACGATACCCCATTCTCTCACAACAATCTTGTAGAATAGTGTTTCTACCGTTGAGTAATGAAAGCATAGAAACATTAACAGTTCCATCTGCTGCAACGATTCTTGATGGATCTAGTATTTCGACATGGTGGGAGATTTTGACATTACAAACTTTTATTTCTAAATCAAGTCGGGAAAGCTACGTTTCAAAACTGGTTCACAAACTCCAAAACGAAGAGTCAAATACCGAGAATGAGAAAAATATACAGAAAGAGAAGGAAATAGATAATGGAGCCTTGGATGGAGTGCATGTCGAAAATATTCTAAATAGGTCACTCTATAACAGCAAGCTAGATCGATGTCGTCTACTACTCCGTCTCGGGGTGGGAGATGCAAATTATATTCTAAAGACATTGGCTCAGAATATACTTGAATATGTCAATGAGATCAAGAACAAGGACAAACTCAGCTCGCTAGATCGTGTGGTGCTCATGAGTTATAATCATGTTGTAGATAGCGAGTCTGTCCCATTATTTAAAGATGAACAGCCGACAGAGGTCGCTATATCTGGGGGCTTTTTTGAAGAAGTCTTTGATTTCCAGGATAAAGAAGCTGGGAATGTAGAGTCGATTACTTCTAAAAATGGCGTTTCTTGGAGGAGGTGTAGTGTGACTTTATTACCGTTAACCTCGAAAGATGTTGTAACTTGTGATGGGTGCCAAAGAAAGAGAATTAAAGCAGCCTCTGAAGAAGACTGGCTTATTTCTGCTATTCTCGGAGCTACGGATGTGTGCATCTACTGCGGGTGCCATTACCACGACCGATGATATATGTAACGTAATGAGTTTGTCCAACTCCGCTATGTAGTACTTAATGAAACAAGATAATGACCGGGACCCTAGTCGATGGTATGGCGCGGCAAACTCAAGGTGTTCTGTACCTCCCAGTACGACTCCCACAAGTCGCGATACTCGTACGTTCTACTGTGGCCTGCAAAATGAACGGCCAAATCACCGGGCCAATACTTGCCATATGATTTCGGGTTTGTAGAATGATACGAGTTAAACAAACGTTGCGGCACCAATGCAGTATGATCAAAGACAGCCTTGTACTTTGTAAGCAAGTAGATAAATACATCCTGTTCAAGTCTCGGAAATTGAAGCTTAGTCATTTCAGGAGAATCCCAGATGTTAAGAACGAATGAAGAGAACTGAGAACGACGAACGAAAAAAGATCCAGCGTTAACGCCAAGCGAATCTTGAGAAAAGACAAAATCTATTTCAGACATCCTCACTTGACCACGAGATTTATATACCAGACCACTAAACATTTCACCTACATCATTTATTGGACGGTCATAGGTAAGTCTCTGTTCAAGAACATGAGGATGCAACAAATGCTGAGCAAGATCAATATTAGGATTCATAATAATAGCATCCATATCTAGCCACCAAATCCACTGAGCAGCAGGATGTTTTTCTAGAGCCTCTCGTATGGCAGCAATTTTGAACCACACTGGATGAAGCTTGGCATTTTTTGACGTCTGAAATTTGGTAGTGTCAACAAAGTAATGAGTATAGTTGTGTAGTTTAGCGTATTCGTCTCTATTCTGGAGAACCAATGAAAATAACTCAGGGTCCTTATTAGCGGCAAAAGCCTTGTCACAAGCAGATAATATGAGAATCTGCTCTTCACAGGGCTCAATTCGATTATTAACTCTCTGAGACTGAGGAACGTGGAAGGTGTTTTGAATTGTCAAATTTTCCAATCCCATTAAATGATCACGGATTGCCTGGAATTTATTATTTAATTGTCTGTCAGAAACAGATCGCGTTGGGATAGGCATGATAGCGTTGAAATCTATACCTGAATAGATGTCGTCTTCTGGATAATGATGCATTTGACTGGCTCCAGCTCCAGCTTGAGCTGGTGCTACCAGAGCAGGCAGAGGTGGGGAGGCTACACCAACAAATTGTTCAGAATCTTTGCTAACGTCATACGGGGTAGTTGAAGCTGATGGGGCGGAAGTTTCTAATGGCGCGGATGCAGATTGAGGGTCCGACCCCGACCCCCCATTAGTATCTTCTGGGTCTGTATTTGTTGCACCTGTACTTCCCTTGTCATTCCAGATATTTACGTCATCTAGGGTGGAAATATTTCGCTCTTCTTTCAGCAAATTCACCAACGTCCAGATCACTACAAGCCCTAGCACTAGAGCCACAATATTTCTCTTCCTCCTGGCAAGTGCCATTTTGAACGCTGCCGAATATGAAACAACCTCTATATTACCACTATCTACACAGTCATTAGCGAAGACTGGACTAGCTGGGCCAAATTCTAGGAAGATTGAGAGCGCAGTCAAACAGTATAAAACCTCAAGATAAATAAAAAGCCAAAAGAGTTCAGTTACCAATAGTTTCTCAGTCAATTAATCTCTAAATCGATCACTGTTTGCTGCAAGTTCAAGCCGTTGATCCTCGTTTGTGTATACAAATGGAATGAGACAGACAATGCTAGGAGGCCGATGAATGGCTCTACCTCTAAATCCAAAGTTCGCAACTTGCAACGCGAGAATTCCTCCCTGCAATGCTCAACTACAATTCAGTTGAAAAAAATCCCTGCTCTGACAGGAATCTAATCAGAACAGGAGAACAGCAAAAATAAACTCCGATACAGGGAATCGAACCCTGATCTGGACGGTGAGAGCGTCCTGTGCTAGCCATTACACCATATCGGATACTTCTTGAAAATCTAGAATCTAGATCATATATCAGACTAAATGTCTTCTTTCTGTTATCACCTGAGACTGATAAAAATGGCCAAATTTATAGCAATAATCCATATTTAATCCCCCAGCCTCTTGCGAAATTCATATCCGAAGAAGACTACAGTCAGAACAGGCAAAACTTCCAGATTCTGCGACCTGGATGAAGTGGCAGATCGGATACGGCGCTATTACCCCTACTTTTCAGATAAACAATGGACTGGTTCCGCAATCTGAACTTAATCTCCACGACAAGTGAATAGATCTAGTCAATTGAGCCAGCAAAGATGTTAATTGAAGATTCACATGTGGATATTAAAACGTCCTACGGGACAAACATGCGAGTGTTCATCTACCACCCGAAAATCCCAGGATATCCACTGGCCAAGTTTCCTGCTGTAATTGTCCATTCCGAAATCTATCAGGGTAAGCAATATAAGGAGAACGGTGAGAAGAACATAGGGGAGAATATGAGCTCAAAGTGGTGCTGAAGATAGAGTAGAGGAATATCACCAATTTGAGATCTCCAGACAATTGTCATTGTCTTTCATAGGACACATGCTAGGATAGCTGGCCAAAGCGGATGTTAGGCGT
The DNA here is from genome assembly GCA_001939105.2 of Sugiyamaella xylanicola (nom. inval.). Classification (NCBI taxonomy): domain Eukaryota; kingdom Fungi; phylum Ascomycota; class Dipodascomycetes; order Dipodascales; family Trichomonascaceae; genus Sugiyamaella; species Sugiyamaella xylanicola (nom. inval.). The sequence continues at coordinate 34,111 of MQSX02000021.1, forward strand.
CCGAGAGCCATGGGAGAAAGAAATCCATTCTCAGTATATACTAACTTGTATTAAGTTACTGGTCCAGTCGCTAGATTTGCTAGACAAATTGCTGGCCAGGGATTCATTGTAGCTGCGCCATCGGTATATCACAACTTCATGGGTCCTGAAGCATTAGACTATGATACTGAGGGTACTGATTTGGGCAATAAGTACAAAGAAGAAAAGCCATTGGAATCGTACGACGAAGACAACAAGCTGACAATTGATTATCTACTGGGATTAAAGACCTGTACAGGCAGAATTGGCGCCACAGGCATGTGTCTTGGCGGACATGTTGCGTTCCGTGCTGCCTTTGACCACAGAGTAGACGCAGTAGTCACGTTCTTCGGTACTGATATCCACTCAAGTACACTTGGAACAACTTCAAACAACAAGCTTCATTCGCTAAACCGGATCCCCGAAATTAAAGCAGAGCTCCTGCTCATCTTCGGTACCAAGGACCCCCACGTGCCCCCAGAGGGTAGGGACCTGATCCGATCCACACTCCGCGACAATAACATCGAGTTCTCCTTCCTCGAAGTAGCTGGCGCTCAACACGCATTTGTGCGAGACGAGTTCTCCAAGGGCCGCTTCGACCCAGCCGTGACCAGTATCGGACTCACAATGCTGCTCGAGCTCTTCAACCGCAGACTCAAGCTTGATCTGGGGCCCAAAGGAGAAGCTGGTAAGGTCGAGAACGTATGTTAGCTAATAGAGAACTAATTTTTTGGGTTTTGTGGCAGCCTCCGGCGGCTGGGCTCCGCCCAGACCTGGCTGTGCTCGCTTCGCGAGCGCTGGGGACCTTCGCCAGAAACATAGGTCTGCTGCCACTGAACTACACAACGTCGCAGCGAATAAATCCCCCTGCCGCTCGCGAAGCGAGCACAACCAGGTCTGGGCGGAGCCCAGCCGCCGGAGGCACACCCACCCCCTGGATCAGACCCTGACGATCGTGCGGCGCGAGCCGCATACCCGATACAGGAATTTTTCACAGAACGGCGCAGTTACGCGAACGGTGAAAAATGGAAATTGAAAATTTCATATTGACCACATTGTAGAAAGCTGGAGGTAGACTAATAGTTACATCAGCAAATATGAGACCTATTGTCGTCAAGGGTCATTCCAGACCTCTTACTCAACTGAAGTTCAACCGTGAGGGAGATCTTTTGTTCTCTACTGCCAGAGATCAGGTCGCCTCAGTATGGTTTTCGCACAACGGAGAGCGTCTCGGAACCTTTTCTGGTCATGGAGGTGCTATTTTCTCCATTGACGTTGATCCTACCACAACAGTTGCCATCACTGGTGCTGCCGACAGTTCGATTAGATTGTGGGATATCAAGACTGGTAAAAATACATATAAATGGGACACCAAAGCCACTGCTAGATACGTGCAATTCTCGCCAGACGCAAAGCGTTTCTTAGCAGTTACTGAAGAGCATATGGGACAGAAGGGTGGTATTGCATTGTACAATGTTTCTGTTGAGGATCAAGCCAACCAGGAACCTGAGCCCAGTTTTGTTATCAGATACGCCGAGGGCCAAACCAAATTCACAACTGCTGCCTGGACCTATGATGGTCAGCATATCGTGGCTGGTCACTCGAATGGTGAGGTTTCTAAATACGATGTTGAGACTGGTGAACTCGTCACCAGCGTTGAAGTCCACGATGGTGTTATCACCGATTTACAGATGTCTCCTGATAGAACCTATTTCATCACTTCCTCAAAAGATAAGACCGGCAAACTAATTCGAGTGGACGACTTGGAGATCCTTAGAACCTATGTCACCGAAACCCCCATGAACTCCGCTGCTATCACCCCTGTCAAAGATTTCATTGTGATTGGCGGTGGTCAAGAAGCCCGTGATGTCACAACCACCGCGGCTCGAGAAGGTAAATTCGAGTCGAGGTTCTACCATAAGTTATTTGAAGACGAGATTGGCCGCGTGAAGGGCCATTTCGGTCCCATCAACACCATTGTCATCCACCCCAAGGGCACTGCCTACGCCAGTGGAGGAGAAGACGGTTTCGTTCGTATCCACCATTTTGACAAGACCTACTTCGATTTTATGTACGAGGTCGAGAGACGTTAGGATCACCTGAAAAATGTGCTAGATGCTCTTCTAGAATGCTATACTGTAATGTATCTAATGCTATTGCGCGAATCAACACCCACCAGTGGCTGGTGCCTCCGGCGGCTGGGGCTCTGCCCCAGACCCCGCTGCTCCTCTCGCTGCGCTCGAGTCGTGCGTCGACGGTCCCAGCAGTCTCCTGCGAAGCAGGAGCCACGGGGTCTGGGGCAGAGCCCCAGCCGCCGGAGGCACATGGCGGTCTCGTCTAGAGATCACGAAGAAGAAACGGCGTCGCGTTCGCAGTTTAATGTCAGATCTATTTGGATCTAGTACGTATCAGAGTTATGCCTTGCTCTTCGTCAAATAATACAGGATACTCGAAGCTTTCGTGCAGCTCGGTGTCAGGATCGTTGCGTGTTGATTTCCATTTGTCGATTGATAGCGGTCGTATTAGGCTTTGGCCTAGCGGTCTGGGCGCAGCTTGTGAGGGCGCTTGTAGGTGGGATGAGGAGGGCAGAATCCTGGGTTCTGCGTATCTGTCACGGTCTGCTGCCGAAGATACTCGGGCAGCCTCATAGAGTCGCTCGCGGGCACTCAGGTCGGGATTCGCTGTACCAGATCCGGCGATTTGGGAGTTTCGATACAGCTGTGACTCGCGCTGAATATATGTTGTGTATCTGTCTGAACTGGCAAGATCGTGTCCAGGCATTCTCCTGGGGAATGCCATTTCAGGTAGGCTCTCGAGACGACTGGGGCTGTTAAACTGAACGTCTGTGCTATTGGCTGGCGAGTATGCCTCTTGTACTGGCCGTAGAGAACCATCGTGCCCCATCTGCGGACTGTATGTACTTGATGGAGTTGCTTTTAAAGCACTTCCAGGACTGCTGTATTGACTGTCTGAGGTTTTGGTGTAGAACCTGTCTGGCTCATGTAATGAATGCAACGTGCCAGATACTCTTTTTCCGGCATAGCCAATGGGGATATATGAGCCCCTCGTTTGGCGTGATACGGGGGCTAGATCAGAACTGCTAGCTGAAGATGATGTTTCTCTTATTAGATCGTCTTCTGCGAACAGTGGTTTATTAAATGAAAGTCTGCTGCCCACATTGTAATGAGTGGTGTATGGCTCAGGGGACCCAGTAGATCCACCTTTAGGCTGTGGTGTGTGGTCGTTCGCCGAAGTGCCAGCCGCTGAAACGTGGTCATTGTTATTGCCACTTCCAGTCTCTCCTGTTGTCGCGGAGCCAGTACCCGTGCCGGGCTCGATACTCCCACTGATAACACTGATCCTCCTTCGTGAACTATAAATATCCCTCAATATACTATTAGTGTCTCCGCTGAATCTCGAGGGCACTAATGATTGTGTTGACGGCATCAACCGTAGGCTAGGAAGCTTTGGAGGCGTGGGAGGGACCAAGCCTGTTTCGGTGGCACCATCTGGATTTGACGTTTGATGCCACGGCAGAAAGGAATCTCGTTCGTATTGTAAATAAGAATTAGTTTTCGGTGTAGTTGTGTCTTCCAAATGCTCATCACCGATATCGTCAAGGTCAAGTTTTTGTTCCGGCTGCTTTGCAACTTTGTTTGGGGCATCAGGCAGTAAATTCCCGGCAGATCTCCTCGGTAGCATTATAGAAGTTCGATCTTTGATTCTCTTTGCCAGAGTCTTTGGCTGGTACCTAGGCAAATCTCCGGCTTCGAGAGCAGCCAGAGGAAGCCCTAATTCATTAATCTCATGTCGTTCATCTCTATCTGGCCGACCATGTGAAGTATATGGTAAATCAGGATCCTTTAAATTCTGTGTTCTGCCATTTCCCAGTTGTAATAAAGGAGGTTTTGGAGCCACTGAAATAGAGGAGGGTTTTTCCTGTAGACCAGCTTTTAGCTTGGCGGTTTTATGAGCGCGATGATGACGGCGTCGTATTAACAAAATAACAAGAACCAAAATAAAAGCCACAAGAATAGCACCGCCTACTGTGCCGCCAATAACAGCTCGCTGCTTAACCGTGGTATGATAGTCATTATCCGGGCCACCATCAAGTGACGGCCACGGAGACTGGCTCATTGTAGAGGTGGGTACTATAGTATTTCGATTAGAAGATGATGTGGCAGAAGTAGTGGTGCCAAAAACTGCTTCCATACAAGAGACATTCGCACACGAATAACACGTTTGAGTTGAAAGTATACACACTTGGCCAATAGGACAAGCTTTGCAGGCGGGCGTGGTGTCTGGGCATTGGACACAGTTAGCGCCAGGTAATGATTGATCTTTACTTATATCCGACCCCACCAGATTTCTCGCAACAATAGCAGGAATTTTATAGGAAATTGCACGAATACCAGTCAATGGGGGTATTGAAGAAGAATTAACTAGCATATTATACCCCAAAAAGCATATTCAACCATGGAGACCCTGACTGACACTTTGAGCAATCCAAAATATATTTCAAACCACTCTGACGTAAATCCCGAATAAAAACCAATAAAAAGTACAAGTATTAAGAATAATTATTTTGGATAGAGATACTGGCAGTCATTGTTTTAGGAAACGTTTCAGGAGGGTCTGGGACCCGACACCAAATGTGGCAACAAGAAGAGAGTTTCCACATCAATGCTAGCCTGCCTGAACCGAGCATTAAAACGAAGTCTACAACTGGCGAGATCACTTGGGTAGGAACAAGAACATGGGGGTTGAAACGCAATGAAACTGGGCAATGTCTTAGTTTTGTTCTGGCTTCTATGTTCTCATGTCTATCCAGAAACTATATTTAGAAGGTCTCACTTGACCAGCCACCATGTATATAAACTATAACACCTATGTCACTATATATACGTCCTTCCTCCAACCTCTCCAATACAGACCAACCACACATACTAAACAATTACTTTATCTACCCCATGAAGAAGCATTAAAGAGCTCCACTCCACACATGCAAAGCAACATGCATCTTCACGTGTCGCTCTGCAGAGCACAAACACCAGCACTGGACCGTCGACACAATCTCCTGCGAAGCAGGAGCCACGGGGTCTGGGGCGAAGCCCCAGCCGCCGGAGGCAGAGCCACTCGAGGGGCCAGTGTGCATCCGGCGGCTGGGGCTGCGCCCCAGACCCCGTGGCTCGCTGCGCTCGAAGCGTGGGCTTGTGAGGTTGTGACGGGAGGGTCGCATGATAGCGCAGGCCGCTATAGGTCGAAGTAGGACTAGCCAGGAACAGAGCAGGGACCAACAATGGCGATGGATGGCATGTCAGGGCAACCGGAACAACTGGAGCATGTGCTGTGGCAGTTTGGGCAGGTGCTCTAACTGTGTGTATCGCACAAACGGAGCACAGCCAGTTTTGGAAAGGCACCTCTGGAAACAGATATCAGGCTGAGCTCGGTGCTCAAGTGCCCTCCGCTGCTTCCCCTGGTACTTTGCATCAAGCGCACAGCAAGTTTCAGATCTGTTCGACGCACAGAAGCAGTTCGACCCACATGCGCCAAAGATGCGGGTCGAACGGTGGGCTTACGGGAGCTACAAGGCCTATTGGCTACAGTAGCAACCGCTGCTGGCCACGGCACCAGCAGCGGGTCTGGCAGCGGGTCTGGCAGCGGGTCCAACAGCAGCAGAGCAGCAGCAGAGCAGCATCACAGTCAGAAACAGTAGCACAAGCGGCAGGAGGAGCAGAACAGGAAAACTAGAACAGCAGCGTCAGCAGCATCGATTGGTAGCAAGAGGAGTGCATCTGATACAGCCTGATTATCGATCCAACGCCTTTCACGTGTAACTAAACGAGATAGATTAATTTGAGATCGCGACGTGCTCGATCGGAGATTGCCAGCGAGATTGTCGATGGATTCGCGTTTCCCGACCGTATCTTATCTGAGCTGGCGCTGGCTGGGTTGCTGGGGGTGGGCCCTCTGCCTCCGGCGGCTGGGGCTCTGCCCCAGACCCCGTAGCTCCTGCTTCGCAGGAGATCCCCCCCTGAACCGACTCGAGCGAAGCGAGAGGAGCCACGGGGTCTGGGGCAGCGCCCCAGCCGCCGGAGGCACACCCCACCCAGCGAGCGAGTGGGCCTGGGAGCAGCTGGAGAACAACCCTGGATCCTATGTATAACTAATATAAGCTCCTGCTATGCGCCCCGTTGGGGAAATAATTGAGGCAGAGTTTTCCGCGCTAGCACGGAGAGGTTGTTGATCTTCGCTGGACTCACAGCCCTGCATCTGGCTCTGCGATTTCTCTGGAGACTGTAGCTGGACAATAGGCAATGAGGTACCAATGCTGGCTGGAAGGCGTCTGGGCTAATACGATGCTGCAGTAAGGGGTAACAGAGGGCCTAAGGGCTCAGGGAGGGACACCTGAATCGCCTCAGTACGGGAGTACAATCGCAGCTAAAAAGAAACAATAAAATAAAGTGAGACTCATGAAAAAAATAAGCAAGGAAAAGCGTAAGCAGGAATAGCGTAAGCAGGAAATAGCGTAAGCAGGAAATAAACCAAAAACTGCCACATGAACTGGTAGAGGTCGTTCGGCAGTGACAGTGGTAGAAGCAACTTCTTTTGCAGACCGAAATCAAACTTAAACTTAGATAGAAGTAGAGTTAGTGCCCTGTTTCAGGGTACGGTCTTATCTCTCGGCTATCTTTGAAATTATCGTTCGGCCGATTATAGGTTCTCTGTTCTCGGGTTGTGGGAGTTTATAGGTCCCAGAGTATATTTAGTATCAGCAGCATCAGAGACAGTTGTGTGTCGTCTGGCAGCGTCGCGAGGGCCAAATCTGTTTACTTTTTGCTGTTGCATCGATGGTTCCCCTCTGCCGTATAGCGTTCGTGTTTTGATCTTATTTGCACTGTCAGTTCCCCGATCCCATTTACCCCTTAAATGGCTGCTTGGTTCACTTTTCAAGGTACTTGTGCGATATGCTTTTTGCTGCATGGATGCTCAGTATTCTAACCAGATCGTTTCCCGAATAGCGGAGCCTAATCCGTTTGTGGCCTTCTACTTCCGACTAATTTTAATGTATGTCATGCTTGAGAGAGAATTTAGGTGGTAGATCCTCAGGGCAAAAAATATCGACTGCATATGGCGCAGAAATACGTCTGGGAGACCCATTTTGCTGGCGGCGGAAAGCAGTCATTATTTCCTACTCTGCGCCCGATTGACGGCTGGTCTGTGCTTTTATTAGTTTTATTAGTTTTATTATATTTATCGCCTCTCAGAGTAGAACAGCTCTTTGAAAAGACAGCCAGAAAAAGCAAGGATCCAGGAAAAGTAACAATAAAAAATAAAAACCAGTCTTGCTGCATGGTGCTTGGGGGAGTTTATAGGCACATCCAGACATCGTGCATATACAGCTGAAATCTTATTTCATATATATACCGGGCAATCGTCTTCTGTCAGTGAATCTTGGTTGTTTCTTCAAACCGATCATTTGATTATAGAGACTGGTATTAGGTCCGTCGACTGGCTCGATAGATAGATCTCTGTGCACATCATAAGAGGATGATTGCGATCCATGTTATTGTTATAGAGTGGACCATGGCGGTAGCATCGCTATTGGTCCTTCTACTACGATTATTTGTGCGAGTTCGAATTGTCAAGGTAGGCATCCAGAGAGAAGAAATCATTCTGATGGTTTCGCAATTGCTTTTCTTTGGATGGATTTCCTTCGACACCTACACAACCTCAAAACATTTCATGGACCCAGGGATGTCCTACTTAAACCTTCCCGATGGATATCATGCCCCTCATGATCTCAAAGTCACTGTATTCAAGGTTGTCTATGCCTCGTCAGTGCCCTATTATATCTGTTTATGGCTGATCAAGTTCTCTCTTATCAGTCTCTACTACAGACTCATTCCCAAGGGAACCAAAACTAGAAAGCTGTTGCACTTCACTGCTGGCCTCACTTTAGTGGCTAGTTTAGTGATCATCTTCTTGAATCTGTTCTTGTGTGTCCCCATCTCACTAAACTGGGCCCTTGATAACGCCAGCAGAACATGTTATTCATCGACAGCTGAAACACCTTTTATCACATCGGTGATTTTGAACTTGATAGTCGATATTCTCATTTTCTCCCTACCATTTTCTGTGATTCGCAAACTGAAGAGTGTAGGAAAGAAACAAAAGATCGGTCTTGTAGCCACCTTCTCGATCGGTATTGTGACCATCGCTATTATCATTGTACGTGCCTTGATTGTGGCTCTCAGTGGCTCGATCTCAGTGGCCGCCATTCTCACTGCTATTGAGTGTTTCACCTCGATGACAGTGGCTTGCATGCCTGTGATGAGACCCCTCTTCAAGGTTAATTTGTTCAAATTGCGTCGTCCACGTATCCGCAGCTCTGGCAGCTCCAGCGGTAAACTGTCTGACAGCCGCTATGTTGATACTGGAGACATGGAAAGCACCATTTCATTTACTGAAGAGCGCAACAACGTGCCTCTGCAAAGATTAGAAAAAACCAACGTGGTAGACTACCGCGGGCCAATGCAATCCCAATCCATGAATACCATGACGACCATTGTGACCACCCCCGTCAACCACCAGGCCAACAATCTGCGCCAATCCAACCACGGATCGATGGACGACGACCTCGACCACTCACCCACTAGCTCACCTGTTCTCCTGCAACAAGTCAGACTGCAACAAGAACAAGAGCGTCTCCACCCTGTATCCACGAACCCACCCACACAAATGCCCTACCACATGGGCCCACCGCCAGTGCACGCCTACCCCGGCCCACCAGTGCCAGCCTACGTCTCCAACTCACCACTACCCATCCCCCCTCCACCAAACTCCCGCAACCAGGAGGAGTACATCATGCCCAGCTACATTCTTAACGAGCCGCTACCGAACCCTGTCATCTAGGGCGCTTACGACCTGCTTTTTGTCTTGTTTTGTACTTAATTTATTCATGACCACATATACTTGTTGCTGGCAAACTGCCTCCGGCGGCTGGGGCTGCGCCCCAGACCCCACTGCTCCTCTCGCTTCGCTCGAGTCGGCTCGTCGAGGGTCCTAGCAACTCCTGCGAAGCAGGAGCCACGAGGTCTGGGGCGCAGCCCCAGCCGCCGGAGGCAGCAGGCGACTCTATAGCTTTGTAGAGCTTCCCTCTCCTAGAGAACGCTGAAGAAACACGACGTCTAGCCATCTGTCGAGCTTGTAGCCCACAGCTTTCATGGTGCCGACTTCCTCGAAACCGTGGCGTTTGTGGAGCCTGATGGAGGCCTGGTTGTTGCTGTCGCCGATGACTGCGACCATCTGTCGAAAGCCTGCCTTCTCGCTGCGAAGGATGAGCTCTTGCAGCAGCTTTGAGCCAAGGCCTTGGCCGTGGTGGTCTTTGTGGATATAGACGGAGTTTTCGACTGTTTTGTAGAAGCCTATACGGGGACGGTACTGTCCTACGTAGGCGTAGCCGACAACACATCCGTTGATTTCAGCCACTAGATACGGATAGTGCTCCTGGGTGATGTTGGCCCATCTTCGCTTCATTTCAGCGACAGACGGCGGATCAGTCTCGAACGTCGCAGTGCCCGTGAGCACCTCGGGAGCATATATAGCAGTGATCTGTTCAAAATCACCAGCATGGGCATCTCGGAGAGTCACCACAGATCCTGTCATTATTGCAATGGTCTTGTAACTAGGAACTAGGGACCCTGAAAAAAATTCTGGAACCGCATGGAGATATGCAGCTTAAATAGGTGCATCTCCGCTATCTTATCGCTTGCTGATCCATTGTGTCACAGAAGACTCAGAACGAGCCATTTGCCTCCGGCGGCTGGGGCTCTGCCCCAGACCCCGTCGCTCCTGCTTCGCAGGAGATACTGGGACCGTCGACGAGTCGACTCGAGCGAAGCGAGAGGAGCTACGGGGTCTGGGGCAGCGCCCCAGCCGCCGGAGGCAACAGTGGCCCCAGACGTGGAAATATTGACATAAAAATATATAATCTGTATAGTAAAGAGTAGTGAATATCAGTCAGCCCAAAAGTCGTCAACATATCATCCCTAGTTCGATTCTCTGTGGAACCGTGTCTTGTCTCATAATCGTAATAAGCAGCCTACCTGTGTCGTCATTCGGCGTTGCCAGTGGGAAATAATTTCTTTCCAATCCTGTCTTGTCTTGTCTCGTCATTGCAGTTGTTGTCGTCATCATAGTTCGTGTCGTAGAGGCTCCTATCCTGTATTTGTTCGTAGTTCCTCTGTAGTTGCATTCGTACCTCGGTCGTATCGTGTCGTTCGTCCTTGTCACATTAAAATGACGAGGGACCTCCAGAGTACGCAGCCACTAGTCCCAGGCCCTCGTAGGTAGATGATCCTGCCTTGGAGCTTCGTCGGGCTGTTTTGGTTACTACTTTTCTTTGTTCTGGCTTGAGGTCGCTATTAGGAGGGGTTCTAGACACCCCAGCTCGAGCGAGATTCAGCGCTTCGTCGTGGGTGATTCCAGACTGTGAGAGTGATCTTGGCTTTTGTCTTTGGAACCCAGCTTGGCCACCGAGTCGTGGTGACAACGGAGATGTAGCCAGAGCGTCCTCGTTCGCAAAAGGATCAGAGGCGTCGTTCTTTTTCATTTCCTCTCGTAAAATAGACAATGATGGTCGTTGGTTCGTCTCGGGACACGAGTATGAGTTGGATCGTTTGTGAGAGTCAAGTACTGAGCCCAGCGAGGAGCCAGAAGTGGTAGTTGGAGATGTTCCTGCTGATGAGGTGAACCAGTCAAAAATAGACCCCCGTCGTCGTGGAGCTCCAAAATCGTTAGAGTCGGTATTTGAGTTCTTGTCGGTCATGGTTAGAATACTAGTATGGTAATGTGGTCGAAGAGAATAGAACAGCTAAATCTGCACTGTTGTTAAATAAATAGATAGCGAAATAGGTAGGCTGTCGCTGTTAAGTGATATTTGCGCAAATGTTCGTGCAAATGAAAACCACAAAGGTGGAGGTGGTGTGGCAATCAATCCAGTAGCCTCTATGCTGTGTTGTCAAAAAAGACCCAAAAGACAGAGTAAGGGTAATATATAATCCGTCCGTTGAAATACGTTATATTGCTATTTCAGCTGCCAGATGTTTGCACGGATATTAGTATTGGTAGTTTGTATACAATTCCTGTGATATTCAGTGATATGCCAATAGCTTGGTTGGTGATCAACTCAGTTGGGTCTGTCCACCGCGGTGCCTGCCGTCTGCCGACTATGTGGTGTGGAAATTAAATGAGTCTGCGAGGTGAGGTATGCGTGTTGATTTGTGCGTCTGCCTGCAGTTTAATGATATTTATGTAAGGCAGTGTTGAGCGTATCGTTGGATCGCACACCAATCAGATGTATCTGTGGCTAGCTAAATTGATAATAGCCAAGATCCTGATCCACAACAATCGTTTGTTAGGTGGAGATATTTGTTGGGAAATCCACTAGGATAAAGCTAATCAGGTTGCACTAGCAAGTAAACTAGGTCTGAGGAGCAGCTCTACCTTGCTATGGATCGCGCTCAGATTCTGGTGACGATACTTTTGCTTTCTTTTGCTTTCCGTACTGCAGTTGGCAACGAACAAAATCAAGTAGAAGATATATGAATCAAGAGAATATAACTGTCAAAGGGATAAAATGGTTGAATGCGGTCCAGAATATCAGTCGATAAATAGCACAACAAAGAAAATATGACAGTATTATGAATGCTGCTAAACAGTCAGTCAACTGTAAATGCAATGGTCTTTGTTCTTAAAAATATTATAATATTGTAATAGCCGTGTTCAAACCTTCAACACAAATAAACAGGAATAATTATTTAAAATGTAAAGGTTAAGTTTAAGGAGTTTGTATAATTCAGAGAAAAGGAAGAAGAAAAGGAAGAAAGGTAGAGCAGATTACGACAGAATGAACCATGCCAATTTTATATATAACCCCACATTGGCTGACTGATATGCCATAGATTACCAAGAACATACTCGCATGCATGCATGACATGGGGAGCCGTCGGCCTAGCACCCAAGCTAGCAGCGAATGTGGTATGAAATCGTCTGATTAGAGGGGCGCATGATGACCACACAGCGCGCCATTCAAACTCAACAGAACGAGCTGCCAGACACCTGAGGAGCTGCCGCCACTACCACTACCAAACTATCACATGCGGCCGCTGTACCCTACGGAAGGGCGGCCCAGCGCAGTCGACTCGAGCGCAGCGAGAGGAGCCACGGGGTCTGGGGCAGCGCCCCAGCCGCCGGAGGCGCGCCGTCCAGACCGTGTGCCTCCGGCGGCTGGGCTCCGCCCAGACCTGGTTGTGCTCGCTTCGCGAGCAGCGTGGGTGGTCCACCTACGCTGGATATACCGTGGTAATTGAGATAGCGAGGAGTGCGAGGAGAGGTCGAGGAGAGGTCGAGGAGGGGATGAGGGGGTGAGGGAGATCCCGCAGATCAGGTCGACTGGTCTGCAGACGCCCCTCATCCCCGCCTGGGTCTGCATGTTATCGTGCTTCACAGCTAACTAATAAGGTCTCGTGCCTGCCAATTAGATCTAGAAGCTGGTTGTTCCTTTTGGCGGCACGTGAGGCCGAAACCGGCCTTCCATCGCCAGGGAAGCGTATGGCGAGAAGTGTGAGCTCGAATAACTCTCTATGGCTTGCTGTATTGGGGTTCTATGCTGATGACCTCATTGATCCTGAGGATGCGAGTTCTGGACTCTAATAGGGCCAGCTGAAACAGAGTGTTCCAACACGAGTGTTCACGTATCACACCATTATATGAGGATGTAGAGCTATAGCTGTGTGCGAGATCCAGACGACCTGCATGATGAAGTACGGCATATCCTCGCTATCTTTAGACCAAATGCTCTGAGCATGTTTAGTATCCCAATCTACAACATGATGGATGTTGGAGATTTGATTGCGTAGAGTCTGCAAAAATGAGTTGATAGATGGGATTATTGGGCTACCGCGCCCATTGCTTCCTACGCACTTGCAGCAGCGTGTGTTTATTTTTTGGGTAACCCAACTTGCATATGCGGATGGATGCCTGTGAAGAAGTGTCCTGAAAGTTTCAATCTTTTTCAATCTTTTCAAACCGATTGTGAAGTAAAATGACTACCAACGGTCGTGCTCATAATGTGAATGAGCGAGACGCGGTTATTCAGAAACTCAATGGTTTGATTAAACTGATTTCTGGTGATGTTAACATTTCAAGGCAGGAAAACGCTGATGAAACTCTCGAGCCTTTTCTTTCTCTCCAGAACATGGCGGTGATGAAAGTCGGATATTCAGCGATTTCCGATGTGATTACTTATTGGGTGCTTGAGAGTTATGTTGGGCGTGCCAGTGAGGTATTCCCCGGTTTAATCCCGCGGTATAAGAAGTGGAAAAGAGACTTTGGTATTACTGACGGTGTTATGGGGCAATTTGAGTTTGGAATTATTCTTGACGATATCAAAGAGCTTTTGGCAAGCAAATCCCAGGTCCACAAAGATGATGTAGGAATACCTTTGGATGCGGAAGATGCACTATCATCCAATTTCTCTAAACAGTGGAGAGATGCTATGCAAGAAGAAGTGAATAATCATAATAGCAACCGTACGTGGGAAGTTGTCGACCAAAGAAGAGTTGAACGAGAGGTCATTGACTGTAAATGGGAATTCAGTATTGAGAGTGACAGTCAGGGACATGTGGAGAAATTTAAGGCGACTCTTAAAGCCGAAAGCCACCAGCAGGTTAAAGGAGTTGATTATATAAGCACAGAATCACCAGTTCTTTCATATGAGCATCTTCGATTGATACTCGCACTGGCAGCGTCAAAAGGAATGGAGGTGCACCGACTTCGTGTCGATAACGCCACTACTAGTAGTCAACTTGATTATCTAACATATGTTAGGCTTCCTCCTAAATCTCAGCTTTCTCAATATAAGGGAAAAGTTTTGAATCTTAAAAAGTGCTTGCCAGGCTTGAGACAAGCATCGCGCTGTTGGTTCAACACATTTTCTTCATTTGTTCAGAAAGAAATGGGATTTGACCAGGTGAATATCGCTAAAAGTGTCTTCGTTATGGGGTCAGGTCCTACTTTGGTTATTATTGGCGTTTATGTGGATGATATGATAATTGTATCACAGCGAGCAGACTTAGTTAAAGAAACTAAAAATAAAATTGCCAGTCGGTTTACCGTAACATACTTTGGCCTTACTAATAAGTTCCTGAATTTAGAAATTGGACAGAGCCTTGATATGGGAATGGTGAGCCTGTCGGCGAAGGCATACACTATGAAAATGCTTAACCAGTTCAATCTTGGGGAGATCAAAGAAAGGAGAGTTCCAATGCAAACATCTTATGATAATGCTAACGACTCATGTTTACTGGACGATGAAGAGACTACTGAGTATAAATCCTTAGTGGGCAAGCTAGAATATCTATCATACACTGTTAGGCCAGACATAGTATACGCTGTCAGAAGACTAGCAAGGAAGCGTTTCTCACCGTCTATAACTGATTACCGAGCATTGTATTCAGTACTTGGTTATATCCGAGCAACAAGCAACTATGCCTTGGTGTACCAAGTTTATTCAGCTAGCCTAGTGGCCTACGCAGTTGCTAGCTTCGAACCGGAAAACGAAGACTACGAAACCTTTCGCGGGAGTACAATACTGTATGCAGGAGCTCCAGTTGCTTGGGGTGCCAAAGCACAAACTGTCGCGTCCTATTGTGAAAAAGATGCGGATTGCATCGCTGTTGTATCTACTGCTGGAATTGTAAATAACTTTAGATCGTTGTTAAGGCAGTTGAGGTGTTCAGAGCAGAGGCCAACCACTATTTATCTGAGCGATGGAGAATTGATGGATGAGCTTTATGAAAATGCAGGCTACGGCGGAAGTGGCCATCTGCAGCGGTCTTTTGACAGTATAGCAAATCAGGTGTATAATAATGTGCTGGATCTAGAGACTGCTTATGGTAACGAACAGTTAGCTTTAATTCACACGTTTTTGCTAGGAGAGAGGGTGTTTCGGTCGATAGTGGAGAATATGAATTTATATTGATGAGTATTCTCTCAGATAGATATTATATATATATTATAATTAGTGATATAATATTGAATAGAAACTTTTGTACACTATGGTTCCCTTCTCATACTTTAAAGTTACTGGAGCTGACTGACGCAGGGGTAAAAGACCCTGATCAGCCGCATAATATTGTGAACAGCCTAACTATAGAACATATTTATATATTATATTTAAGCTGAAATTACCGCGCCAATTAGAAATCCAGGTAAGAGATAGGCGAGATGGTCATACTTCGCGTCTAATTCAGGCTCGAGCACGCCATTTCATTTATTCGTTGATTGCCACTGTATGTTCTAATACCAGGCCAGGGAAGACCGAGGCAAAAGGGAACTCGACTGACTGACTGAATCAGGGCTATAATTAAGAAACAAAACTTCACCTTGAATACGAGGCCTGGAGAAATTAGTGTTTATTTTCTACAATTAGATTTTCCGGTTCGTTACAACTTAGTAAGTGCGCAGATTTATGTTTGTTATGCTAGTCCCCACATATAGAAATCTCTAGACTTAGTCCGTCTGAGATCCTAGGCAAGCAATAGCTTTGGGTAACTAAATGACAACAAAACCGAGAATTTTATTATATTGCCCACATTGCCGAATGATATCTTTTTGACAACCACATAACTACGTCTTAAAAGTGTAAACTGATATAAGAATAATAATAGTAATGATTAAAACGAGAAAAGAAAAATGATATCTTTTGACGTTGAGGTTGTCCAGACTATGGCGGTATCGATTTCGATATCAAACAAATTGACTGGAAGAATAAGATGGTTGTTAACAGTGATTCCACTAGCTCGACTAAAAGGGAATTCATCCAAGAACAGCTCAATGGGTTGGGTAAACTGATTTCTGGCAATGTTGAGGTTTTAGGACGCGAACCGATTGAAAAATCCCTTACGCCACTCCTGCTTCTCAACGATCTGGGAGAATTCGACTCTCCAATTGAGCACTTTAATGGAGCGATTACCTATTGGGCGCTTGAAGGGTTTGTAGCACGTGCAAGTAAGAGTTTCCGTGACCTGGAATCAAGATACGAGGCTTGGAAGAGAAATATTTTTCTTGAAGGAGAGGAGATAAGTCGACAGCACTTATCATATCTAATAGGACTGCTCAAAGAATATTTTAAAAAGGAAGGCCCCATTTTCCACAAATATGAAGTAGAAATACCACCTAATCCAGAGGAAGCATTGGGATCGAAACATTCTGAACAGTGGAGGACTGCTATGCTTAAAGATTTGACTTATCATGAATCCAACAAAACTTGGGAGCTTGTTAGCAAGGATACAGTGAAAAGAAAACCCATAGATACTGAGTGGGATTTCAATATTGATGTTGGTGATGATGG
This sequence comes from Sugiyamaella xylanicola (nom. inval.), assembly GCA_001939105.2. Lineage (NCBI taxonomy): Eukaryota > Fungi > Ascomycota > Dipodascomycetes > Dipodascales > Trichomonascaceae > Sugiyamaella > Sugiyamaella xylanicola (nom. inval.). The sequence continues at coordinate 50,546 of MQSX02000021.1, forward strand.
ATATATCAAGGAATTTAGAGCTACTCTTAAAGTCCAAGGTCGTAAACAGGTTAAAGGGAGAGATTTTGAAGAAACTTCTTCACCAACTACTTCATACGAACATCTTCGTACGATTCTCGCGCTGGCCGCATCAAATCAAATGGAGATACACCGACTTCGAGTAGAGAATGCCTTTAGTAGCAGCAAGATGGATTATGTCAACTATATTGACCTGCCGGTTCCCTCCCTCTTTGGGCCCCGGTTTACTGGGAAGCTTTTGCATCTTTTGAAGTGTTTGCCAGGCCTAAGGCAGGCATCTCTTTGTTGGTTTAATACATTTTCTTCCTTTGTTAAAAATGATATGGGATTTGAGCAAGTTAAAACGGCGAAAAGTATATTCGTCAAGGGTTCAGGGTCTAATCTGATTATAATTGCAGCGTATGTGGATGATATGCTGATTGTATCTCAACAAAAAGACCTAATTTCATCCGCTAGGTCGAAAATTGCTAGTAAATTTAGCACTACGTACTTCGGACTTGCGAACTACTTTTTAAATTTAAAAATTCAACAGAATGTCGATAGGGGAGTAGTGTCCTTATCAGCCCCTGAATATGTTGACAAAGTTATTGAACGGTTCAACCTTGGACAACTCAAGGCTCAGAAAGTCCCCATACAAACAACGTACGAAAGGGCCTTTGGCTGGGCCAAATTAAGTGATGAAGATACAACTGAATATAAGCAGCTTCTTGGCATGCTAAACTATTTATCCTCTACAATTAGGCCAGACATAGCTTATGCAGTAAAGAGATTGAGCGGGATTAGCTTTCCAGACCATGCGGACATGAAAGCACTGCGCTCTGTTGCTGGCTATATAAAAACGACCAAGACTCATGGCTTGGTTTATCAGAAGAATCATGGGAGTTTGCTGGCTTATTCGGCTGCTAGAAGGTGGGCGAGACGCGATGAGGATGTGTTTTATGACGATGTGTTTTATGACGACGATGATTATCACAGTGGGATTATTCTCTTGTATTCTGGAGCGCCAGTTGCTTGGGAAGGTAAAAAGCAAACTGTCAGATATTTCAGAGACATGGACACAGAGTGCATAGCTCTAGCATCGACTACTAGACTTGTAAATAATCATAGAGCATTTTTAAGGCAGTTGGGGTGCCCCGAATCCGAGTCGACAACTATTTATTTAAGCGACGACTATTTGGCTGACCAGTTGGAAAAGAATGCGGTGTACACTGGAAGCGACCGTTTGCACTCATCTTTTGACCACATAGCAAAGCAGGTGTATAATGATTCGATTGATCTTGACTCTGCTTTTGGCGATGAGCAGCTTGCTTTGATCCAGACTGATCTGCTTGGAGAAGGGAGATTTCGGTCGATAGTGAGAGATCTGAATATACGTCCGATTGGATGAAGTCCAACTGAATTTTCACATCTACAATGATATATGTTGTATTTTTCACAATTGAGCCTCCGGCGGCTGGGGCGCTGCCCCAGACCCCGTTGTGCTCCGCGAAGCGGAGCATCGACGAGAAGTGGAAAAGTTTCCTGTGGAAGAGGGCTATGACAATGCCGCTGGCCGGTTACGACTATATTCTGCTCAGGGGTAAAATGGACCCTGATCAGCGATTTGCGCCGCATCAAATATAAACAAGCAGCAAGCGGTGATCATGAGAGTAGAATTGGATCATTGAAATAACGCTCTGTTACTGAACATATGGGATGAGAAATATGTGGTCCACTTGTGCTAGAAGTGGACCAAGTTTGAACTGCGTTATTAAAGGCAGTTTTACTTTTCCTGTCAAAGCGTTCCATAGTGTTTCGTTATCCTTCCCCAGATCTTTCAGTGGCCAATGCACTGCATTCAATTGGCGTTCGTCATCCAGATGCAGTCAAATAGGGAATTATTTCAAACACACTGTCCCGCACCCGGGGACCAGATCTGTTCATCACGTAACGAGCGAAGCGAGCTACAGGGTCTGGGGCAGAGCCCCAGCTGCCGGAGGCAGGAGGACATACACCCAGCAAGTTAAACCGCCACTTGGTAAACTACTTGGACAGTCATCAGACTCTATGTCGTTCCTCCCTCCAGGCTTCAATTCTGACGAGAGCTCTGGGGATGACGATTTTGTATTCGACTGGGCGACGGAGCAGTTGTCACGAGAGATTGGAGCTCAGGGGCCAGCCAACGACATCAGCTGTACAGTACTCGACGAACATGGCAAAGTTGTAGGAGTGTCTAAGAAATTCACGAGAAAAGAGTTCTTGGCCGAGCATAACCTTCATCCTCGAGACTTGCGTAATATCGACAGTCCCAAGGTGAGGTTGATTCCCTCGATACTGGTGAGAAAAGACTGTATATTAGTGAACATGTTGGAGCTTAGAGCTGCTATTCGACACGATCAAGTTTTAATATTTGATTCGGTCGACAAGGGTAACAAATCGTTAATTGCGAAACTGAGCTTGCTTGTTTATGATCTAGAAAACAAGCTAGGGTCCTCGTCAAGTAAGCATGAGGATATCCACGGATTCGCAGCTTCGCAATCTTATGAACTAAAAGCCCTAGAATCCATTCTCATGCACGCAGTATCGAGTTTGGATATAGAATTGAAGAGCCAATTATCTGTGCTAAACGGAATTCTGGTGAAGCTAGAAGATCATGTTGATAGAGATCTTCTGCAAGAACTCCTAGTTCGAAATAAGGCCATGGCGCTGTTTTATCAGAAAATCCTATTGATACGAAATGTGATCAATGAGCTGCTAGACAGCGACGAAGATCTAGTAGCAATGTATTTGAGCGAGAAATTTCAAGGCATTGAACGAGACTCCACCGACCACGCAGAGGCAGAACTGCTTCTGGAAGCATACTATAAACAGGTAGACGAAATCGTTCAGCAGGCTGAACAGGTCATATCCAACGTTAAAAGCACCGAGGAGATTATAAATATCATGCTAGATGCGAATCGTAACTCCCTCATGTTGTTTGAGTTGAAAATCATGATTGGTACATTGGGCTTCACGATAGCGATGTTCTTTGCCGCTCTATACGGAATGAATCTGAAAAACTTTATGGAAGAATCTGACTACGGGTTCACAGGAACCACAGTGGTCATCTGCGCCATTGCCGGTGTAGTCACCTTCCTAAACTTCAAAAAGCTTGCTGTTGTTAAACGAGTTACCTTGATCGGACATGGCACTGCTTCTGAAGCATCCATCCAGCGTCGGCTGCTTCACAGCAGTCAGAGGCTCAAACAACCGTTACCATACCCTCCGACTTCACACCCGACTCCACTGCCTCGAAAACGCTTCTGGCATTTCTCACGCCGCCATCCTCGTCGCAGCGAGTACGACCACCATAAACGTGCAGTCAGTTGGCGATGGCTCGTAGAGAAGCGCGACACATAGTAGTTTGTCTGCTTATTATTTATTGTGTTATATATTGCATCTGTGAATCCCATGCTGCTTCCGGCGGCTGGGGCGCTGCCCCGGACCCCGTTGTGCTCCGCTTCGCGGAGCGCCAGGAACTGTAGACGTCCGACTCGAGCGCAGCGAGAGGAGCAACGGGTCTGGGCAGAGCCCAGCCGCCGGAGGCATGTTCCCCTGATAGTCTGTGCAAATGAAATAAATTATACAAAAAATAGCCTGGCCAGCTCGTTGTTGGCGGTCTCTATATCGCTGCTGAGCACCGTCACAGACCCAACGAAACGCTCGATGTCCGAGGGGACTGTCTTGGGAATGTCGCTGGGGAGGACCACCAAGTCCGATCGGAGGTGCTTCAGAACATGTGCAATGCCTATCTGAGTTTCGCAGGGGATCACCTTGAAGTTCTGTTCCGAGGTGATTTGAGCTCGTAGTTGGGCGCACGACTTGCCCGAAACGTTAGGAGTGAGCACTATCACCAGCTCAGGGTACTTGTCTAGTAACTGGCCTAGTGGCACTCCGTTTTCTAGTAGTTGCTGGAGAATGGTTAGTATCTGCAGAAGCTTCTTCCTAGCAGTCGGCAATACGAGACTCAGCCACTTGTTCTGCAACTCCGCCATTAATATCGCCATTAGATATTAATCATTGCTGGTATGGCTAGCAATGACTAGGCTTCTCTTGATTACTGAACAATTGTTGGAGCTATAGAGCGCACTTACTTTGGAAACTACTAATGCAATTTTGGTAGATGATCTGGTACGTTTCGACGCTGCTGCGCTCTGGCTTGGCCCATGCCGGCTTGCTGTATCTGTGGAGTTGGCTGTGAGAATAGAATAGAGGTAAAAACCAGCACCAACGGCCAGCGACACAGCTGCCAGTGGGCCTATCCAAGATCTTCCAGGTCGGGTTTTTGCTGCCTGGACAGCCATTATGCGGATCTCGTGGGTCTTGAAAGTATTAAAGTACTAGCAGTCGTCTAGTGCAGTACAGCTATATATAATAACAAAGAAGCTCAGGAAAATATTTTGAAGATTTATTATCTTGACTACTTCCAACCAAAATAGGCTCTTAATGCTACTGATAACTGCCCCACCATATCAAATTCCACCCCGCATGTTCCCCTGATTAAGTGGGGCGTTCCCAACATATCGGTTTGCGGGTTAGGCGTTGTTGGGACAGCCGACTGCGCGCTTGACGGTGATCCGAGGTAACCTCTCTGAGATACCGCCGCCAGATCATATGGTCATATGGCCATAAATCACCGGTTATGAAGTCATTTACCAAGTGATGGCGCTAGCAAGTAGCTAAATCATTCATAAGATGAGGAGAGCGGTCAAACTGTTCTTTTTTGGTGACTATCCAGCCAAAAGTTTCTGTTGTTGCTGGAGTAGTCGCTCTTATATGTATGTACATCTTATACAAGAACCCCAGAGTCACCCAAATATAATAAATCACTGATTGCAATGAATAGAAAGCAAAACGAAAAGCCATTTTGCTTACCGAGTTGTGTGAATCAGAATTATATGATATGCTAGCTGAACCTCCTGCTGGAAGCTATTCTCCAGCTATCAGGACATCATCCACACCTGCTTCGTTAAAGCGGTTCTTTATTGTCTCTCCTGCCTCCGGCGGCTGGGGCGCTGCCCCAGACCCCATTGTGCTCCGCTTCGCGGAGCTGCTGGCTGGATAAACTGTGGGCCAAAGAGGTGAGATAAGACATACACGGTAAGAAGATAAGTTCAAGTTTCTCATGTATTATGTGATACTAGGTATATGCAAAGCTTTAGACGGTGTCCCAGAAGGGCTTGTTTTTCAGTATCCAGGGATGGAGCTGTACGTCTTTCAGAGGCATTCTCTTATCTTGGTCGTGCTGGAGTAGGCGTTTGATGAGATCGCCAGCCTCTGGGGAGACAAATGATGGGATGCGAAGGTCTACCTTGGAAATACGTTTATAGGTAGCAGCATGACCGCTCTCTTCAAAGGGAGGATTACCCACAATAAATTCGTATGCCAAAACACCCAGTGACCAGATATCTACTCTGTAGTCGTGGTCGCGGGCTTCGACCATTTCTGGAGGCAAATAGTCTAGTGTACCGCACATAGTGGTTCTGCGCGATGTGGGAGCATGTACAGACCAGCCAAAATCCGCGATCTTGATATTTCCATCCATACCAAGGAGGATGTTTTCAGGCTTGATATCACGGTGTATGATGTGCTTTTTGTGTAGATAGCCCAGCGCGTCTGCCATCTGTGAAATATATTTCGATGCCTTGACCTCTGAGAATCTTGCTTCCCGACGAAGAACTTTAAATAGCTCTCCATGAGCTACATACTCGATTATTAAGTATACTCGTTTAGCATCGTGGAAATGGCCGTACATTCGAAGAATGTTTGGGTGTCTAAGATTGGATTGAATCTCAACTTCTCTTCTGAACTGAGTTTCCACTTTGAACTCGATCAACTCCTTTTTCTCCATGGCTTTTAATGCGCAAATATACCCGGATGACTTCTCTCGCACACAGTACACTCGACCAAATTTTCCCTTGCCGAGCTTACGACCAATTTCAAAGGAGTCGAGAGTGTATTGGTGTTGCTTTCCTCCAATACCCGAAGAAACAATTCCAGACAATGGGTTCGATCGCCGTAAGATATTAGGATCAATTTTAGAACTGGGCTGTTGTTGTGATGCTGTAGATGATGTGCCAGGCGATGGTGGAGGAGCCATATGGGTACTCTTCCACTGCGATGGGGCTACTGAAACGGGTCTTGGATGTGACTGGGTATGTGTTGGGGTATGAGACTGGGGAATCTGATTTTGGTTTTGTAACGTTAACTTGAGAAGAGGATGTCTTGGAAACGAGGAACTTGTGGGCTTGATTGAAGGCTGTCTTGAGTTAGTCATTACTGGTATGTAACTGAGGATGGGTTGATTGACTTACTTTGAGTTTACCTTGTTGTGGTTTAGAATTCGAGTTTTCATTTAAGGATGCCCTAGACATCTTATCCTCTAAGGATTGGAGCGAAGCCATTTCGGAATCGTTTCTACTTTCGCCAAGTATAGGTTCAACTCGCTAGGATAAAGTATGAGAGTGCTGCTGCTTATATGTTCGAGCGAGGAAGTAGATTAAGCTGTGCCGATCACATACACAATCGGCTACATATCAACAAACAATAGACATACGGCGCTATCGTAAAGGGCTCTCCAACCTACCACAAATTATTCCGAGTTATAATCGCCAATAAAAGACCTCTTCAAGTTAAATCTTAACCGCTCCGCCAATTATAATATTTATCCTACACATATTTATTGAGAAAGTCGAACTATTTAATGAGAGTTCAGGGAGTTCGTATGCCCAGTATACATGCTGGAACACGTTATAGGCCGGTGTGAGTGTGTCAGAACATGCAATAGAGGCCGCTGACTAGTGTAATAAGACCAGACAATACACCAGGATCTGTATTTAGGAAAGAGGCTTATCGGCTCTTATGTCTGTTAAGAATTTCGCGAAGTAACATGTGTTTTATGGCGGTTTCCCCTGAAATGCCTGAATTTTGATGCGCGATGCTAGTGCGGCATCATACATTTTACTTACATACTATCTCTGCAGATGACGTAAATGGGGCATCTATATGGACTCCTCTGGTAGCAGTTTCCCCAAGTTTTCGTCCTTTGGCGATGGCAAAAGTAAGAGCAAACGTGTGCCAAAAGACAGACCTAAGGCTCATGTAACTTCTAGTGGGCACCAGAAGGATCAGTCCAGTAGTAGAAGACCACACAGTGAGAGCAGTAAACAACGGGAAAATAGAAGCGAACACCCAAAAAAGAGAAAGCATGATATAAATGGAGAAATAGATAGAAGCGCCGAAGGTGTCGGGCTAACAAGAGAAAAAAGTTCTTCGAGACGGTCTGGACACTCTCGCAGGAGCCTCAGTGACGAGCGAGAAGCAGATGCCTTTCTATATAATGTTGCATTGGATTTGAGAAGAAACAACCATGCTAGTGGCAAAGAGAGCGCTCCAGTCCCACCAGTTCCTGGCTTATTTGAATATGACATAACGGGTGATAAATACAATCTAGAATTTATGAAACCCCACAAGCCGTCAATCCCTAAATATTATAGGTTCACCTCTAAAATACTGGGACTACCTAACAACTTGAGAATCAAGTATTCCAAAGATGATCTGAAAAATGCGGATGTTGTTATAATCAAACAAGTAAGGCGCGACAACGGTCCTATTCTTTGGTACAGAAATAGGAGCGTCATACATAAGCGGCCCGTGAAACTTCTAAAACAAACCGAGAGCTCTGACGGCAAGATTGCGGAAGATATGCTGTTTGAAAGTGGAAACGAAAGAACTGATATAGAGCAATTCTCAAATCAATATCTTCAAGGGCTACTGAAAGCGAGGGCTGCTATTTATGACCAACTCCAAAATAGACCTAATGATGTAGAGCTTTGGCTAAGTGTCCTAGACTATGAAGAAAATATCCTCCGACATTCTAAAGCTGCCAAAAGCAATGTCAGTGATATCATAGAGACTGTACTAGTAAAAGCCTTGAAGTCAAATCCAGGAAACGAATGCCTTATTCAACGATTTGTTAGGAACCAAAGATTTCAAACAAAGCCATTTGGAAAATGGCGGGAGTTTGTAGTTGATTATCCACAAGTGGAAGAATATTGGCTGTGCTGGATAGAGAGCATTTTAGAGTCATCGGGAAGCATTACAGTACTAGAAGCAATCAATCGTATTCTGATCCAGGGTGTCTTGGACTTGTTGGACGCGAAACATCGCTCTAGGGCCTTGTCAGAAGAAAAAATGGAACATATTTATACTCTTATTATACACAAAGTTGGTCAATTTTTAGTAGAGGCGGGTTATGTTGAGCTGATCATTGGTATATACCAAGGATTGCTTGAGATCAACTTTTTTTCTCCCCTGGATAGTAAGCTTAACTTGGAATCAATGACAGAATCATTTCGGCAATACTGGTCCATGGAAACTGCTCATATAGGCGAAGCAGGCGCCACGGGGTGGCTGCATACAAGGGAGAGTACTCCAGTACTGAGAGCAAACCCGTTCCCATTACCAGCCAGATCTCTTGATTTGCCTGAAACTAAGGAAGGATACAACCGGTTTATGCTATATAGAGTGGTTGTCTTTCGGGACATCCAACCTTTTATGAGAGTGTTGCGAAGTACTGAGGGTAGAACTAATCTTCTTTGGAGTTTGATGGATATTATGAATGCACCACAAGTTGCATGGAAGTATTCAACTGCATCGCTGATTTCAGAACCATTTCTCTACGATAGGCGAGAAGTTATTGAACTTTTCTGTGCTAGAGTAGTATCGCAACTTGTCAAAGAACTGGCTTCGACTGCTAGAGTGGACTTGGTAGGAAAGGAGTTTTGGGCATGGGCCTTACAGTTCATGGCTGGGTGGAATCCAAAGCACTTTGACAAGCTCTCTAGAACAATATTATCTGCTGGTCAGCAAAATATCGATATATGGATAGCGTATGCTGATATTGTATTTAACTCGGACCCTGACATGGCTCGTTCTGTGTTCGAGCGTACTGTAACTGATGCAAGCAATACAGTGTTGAATAGCCGGATAACCTGTTGGAACCATTGGGCTGTAAATGAGCTGAAAACAGATGGTAATATTCCAAGGTTGCTTGATAAGCTACGAATATGCTTAGAACAGAACAGCAGTCATTCCTCTCGGTCAGATAGCTCTACTTTAGATCTACTGGTAACTGGCGTCTTTCGCGAGTACATGGAATCAGACAGGCTTCATCAAGGTACCATTCTTGAGGCATCGCTAGACCGTTTCTGGAAGTCTGTGAAAGAGTACAAACTGATTGTTGATCCTTTCACAAGCGATGCCATTTTGGCGTGCTTGCTTCACTACAGGAGAAATAATTCCTTATCACACGCAACGGTGGTACAAAAGTTTCTGGCGGCCACTATAATCAACAGGACGGAAGAGTCATGGCCTGATGTGGGCATATTTACCAAGCTCGCAGAGGTAGAAAACGAATTCGGTCGCAATACGAAACTGGCGGTCTCACTATCTGGTGACAACAACATGGCAACGCAAATATCGTGGCTCTTATATGGACTGAAACGATCGAATCTGAACATCCATTCAACTAGAGCAATATATGAGCAAGCCCTAGCACCGGATAACGAGGCCAGCAAGTGTTCTAAGCTTTGGCGCATGTACCTCCACTTTGAGTTAAACGCAGGAGCAGAGGACAGTCTAGAGAGGGCAACCTCCATACTGATGAGAGGACTTGGACAGTGTGGGTGGTCCTCTGCACTGTACAGTCTCTGTTTACAAGAGCCAATGGCAAGTGCAATCTCTCCCATCACCATGAAGAACATCCACACCATATTGCAGCAGCGTCTTTTGCGGTTGGATGAAGAGCCCCAGCTTTTTTAAGTAGCATGTATATATTACTATAAACTATTCATTCTATGCCTCCGGCGGCTGGGGCTCCGCCCCAGGCCCCGCAGCTCCTCTCCTCTCGCTGGCGCTCGAGTCGAGAAACTACGGTCCCCACAATCTCCTGCGAAGCAGGAGCAACGGGGTCTGGGGCAGAGCCCCAGCCGCCGGAGGCAGTTAGGTTCCATAGATGATATCCGTTCGTTATGTTATATAATACGTCTTGGACTACAACTTGGCCTTGTTCTCTTCCAGGAACTTGGCGGCAATGATTCTTCTTTGGATCTTGCCGGTGGCGGTCTTGGGCATGACCTTGGTGAAGAAGATCTTTTGGGGGATTTTGAACTTCGAGAGCTTGGAGCTCAAGAAATTTTGGATGTCCTTCTCGCTAGCGCTTGCGCCAGGCTTCAGGACAATTGCAGCGTTGACTACCTGGCCGTACATCTCATCGGGGGCGGCAAACGAAACAGCTTCAGCGACAGCAGGGTGCTCAAGCATAACACCATCCAGCTCAATGGGGCTGATCTTCTCGCCGCCTCTGTTAATGAGCTCCTTAATACGGCCGGTAATAATCACAAATCCGTCTTCGTCAAGTTTGCCTTGGTCTCCAGTGCGGAAGTAGCCATCTTTTGTAAACGATTCTTCATTGGCCTTGGGGTTGTTAATGTATCCTGGTGTAACATTAGAACCCTTGATAGAGATTTCTCCTTCTTGTCCTTGTTTAACCTTGTTACCAGCAGAATCAAGGATGACGACCTCGACACCCTGGCCGACACCAACAGTACCAGGCTTTCTCTTACCAGGAGGGAGGTTGTTTGAGGTCATTTGGTGACAGGCTTCAGTCATGGCATAAGCTTCCAGAACAGGCGCGTTGAAAGTTTTCTCCAGGGCATGGAAGGTAGAAGGAGCCAGGGATGATGAGCATGAACGAATGAATCTGATTGAAGGCACTGGTGAGGGTAATTTGGACTTGAGCAGGATTTGATGAATGGTGGGCACTGCAGTGTACCAATTGGCTTGATATTGGATGAAATCATCCCAGAATGCATGAGCAGAGAATTTAGCAGGGATGATAACCGCTCCACCAGAACCCAAGGGAGCCAAAAATCCTGCTAACAGGCCGTGAACGTGGAATAGAGGCATCACAAGATACGATCTGTCTTTGGGAGTTAAGCTGTATGTGTTAATGATGTTGGTAACGGTGCGAGCCATATTAGCATGGGTAAGAGGAACAGCTTTAGGGCGGCCAGTAGTGCCAGAGGTGTGGAGGACAAAGGCGACATCAGATGGCTTGGGTGCAGGGGGGATAGAAGCATGAGCATGATCAGAAAGCTTGCCCTTGAACTTCAAGTCAAGAACAACCTTATCACCCAACCAATAAGCCTCAGCAACGGCAGCATTGAACTTCTTGGCAGCAGCAATGGCTGGATAATGGCCATCAAACGATCCCTTGGGAACAATTACCAAAGATGACTTGACATCCTCGATATAGAAAGCAAACTCTGACTCTTTATAGTTGGGATTCAATGGAGCAGCTACAAAGGAAGAAGCAGTGGTGCCAAGGAAAGCAATTGCAAACTCAATAGTGTTTGGCAGAGAAATGGAAATAGCCGACTTCTCTGGAATATTGATACTCGAAAGAGCCTTTTGGAAAGAGTGGATCGCAGTCTGCAACTGAGAATAGGACAAGCTAGGGCCGCCAGGAATACTAATAGCCTCAGCAGACGTACTAGCCTTGGCGAGTTGTTCCTGGAAAGTAGACATCGTGTTGGATTAAAAAAATGTCAGTGTGGATATAGAGGATATAGATCAGCGGTAGTAAGATCAGGCAGTAGCAGATTAATAGCACTTAGAGCAGGTAGAGCAGGTAGTAGTAGCAAATCGATAGCAATGCTTGCTCAAATATGAGTACAATGCCTGTTATTTGAAATGGTTCTCAGACGCAATACAACACCAGACGGAGACTACAAAATTCAGACGACTGGCTCGATCAGAAGCGGTCCTAATCCGAGGGGTTATATATGAAGTTTGCTCGCCAGGGACGACATGAGCTGCAGAAGAGCCGCATATCTCAGGGAAAGACAGTTGCCGGGCATAATACGTCATTTTGGGCAACATAGAAACAGCGCAGACACTAACCAGTTTCGAACCGACCCCAGTAGATAATCGTGACCTACCTATTGTATACAACAACTTTTCTGCCTCGAATTGACTCGAACTCTGCCAATACCATTGCCCGCGAGACAGCCAGAAGAGTCACATCACCGTCGCACGACGATCGCGATAAGACATCTCTGCTGCACAGACGGGACCAGAGCTCCGCATCGGTGGGGCCAGGTGGGGGTAGGCGGTAATCGGGCTGAGAAGCAGGGTGTGGACCCCCTCTCTGCCTCCGGCGGCTGGGGCTTCGCCCCAGACCCCGTGGCTCCTCTCGCTTCGCTCGAGTCGGACCCCGACGGTCCTAGCAGAGCTCCGCGCAGCGGAGCACAACGGGGTCTGGGGCGTAGCCCCAGCCGCCGGAGGCCCTCCCACCCCTCCTCTATGCAGGAAGCACGCCTCGACTGATCTCTGGAGAAGACAGAGCCAGCTGGAAATGTGGTGGACCTGAGGGGTGTTGCCGTCGGAGGCTGTTTTGGGAGTATACGTCTCCGTCGGAGTTCAAGTGCTGCTGTTGGCAATGCAGCCTCGACCCATTCTTATCTTGCATACGCATGTAGATCTGTTGAGATCCAAAGCGCGCTGCCAAATAGGATTGAAGTTAATAAGCAAGGCAGCAGCTGTTGCTTCAGGTTCCAAGTCTGGTAGGACTGCGGCGTCTCATGCCATTGTCGATATATACTAAATAATAACCACAAAAGAAGTATTGTCGAAGCCAGTCTAACGCGTAGATGGGCGGGCCAGCCCTGTTTCTGTCGCTGTACATAGGACTGGCCTTTCAGCAAGTGTCGCAAGTGTCGAGTTTCTTAGGATCACTCGCTACATCAGCAAACCAACGTTCACAGCTATAACCGACAGCCATGGTACTGTAGTACCATGGACGACCCGGAATCACGTAACCAAATATATGTATTACAGCAGGTAAATATAGTGTCTCATGTTCACTCGCACCGCGACAAGCATCACGTGAAGCCATCAGGCATCAGAGTGACTAGAGTTAGAGGTCTAGAATGATATAATCTCGAGACTGGCTTCACATCAACTGCATTAAAGTTCCAGTTAACAAGATCAAGATCCTGTGTCGGATACTTGAACCCACCTCACGCACATTTGTAGCGCACAGCCCACACTGCTAGCTTACCACTGGCACACCACTACCTCTATTCCCACATAACCAATCCCTGAGACTATTCCCACAAGTCCCAGTTGCTCGCGAAGCGAGCACCACGGGGTCTGGGGCAGAGCCCCAGCCGCCGGAGGCCAGACCGACCCCTCGAGATCCCACCCCCCCCTGAGAACCCTGCTGGCAGGCAGGCATGTTTCCGGTTTCGGTCCGTGTGCTCCGTGTAAAGGACGCCACCTTCTCCTCAATCTGATAAGTCCCAATTAGGCAAGTTTGTGATTTATGACCGGATCGTTTCCCGGCAGGGGTGGTGATTGGCTGGCCAACGGGCGATCTTGACCTAACCCAAGCCGAAAGGCATCCCGATTGCGATGCACAAGGACGGCTGAAGGGGGGAGAAAAGTGTTTGAGAGACACATATAACAGAGATTTGGGTCACTTGAAATCTAGAACGCTGCAACGTGAAGTATTTGTCAGACACCGTTTTTGTTTTTATATCTGTGATTCGAATTGCAATTTTCCGCTCGCACCGTTAGATTGATATTATTACCATCGATTTCATTTGTTGATCTCAGTAGTATTCTCAGTCGACTGGATTGTTAAATTGCTCTGTTCACCGCTAGCTTCTACGTCATATCTCGTCTTTCCATTTCCACGGAATAAACTATAAATTACCCCTGCTGAATTCACCAGGCCAAGCAAACCACAAATCTCATATTCGCATACACAACCAATATCACACAACAAAAAATCATAATGTTTCCAGTTTCAAGACTAGCATTAAAGCGTACTGTCGGTTTGACCCCTCGCATTTCTCTATCTCGTGCCTATCATGCCAAGGTCCTTGATCACTACAATAACCCACGAAATGTCGGTTCTTTAGATAAGAACGACATTAATGTTGGCACTGGTTTAGTGGGCGCCCCAGCCTGTGGAGATGTCATGAAATTGCAAATCAAGGTCGACGACAATGGAGTTATTCAGGACGTCAAGTTCAAGACATTTGGCTGTGGTAGTGCTATTGCCAGCTCTTCCTATGTGACTGAATTAGTTCGTGGAATGTCCTTGGACGAGGCTGGCAAGATTAAAAACACCGTTATTGCCAAGGAACTCTCTTTACCACCTGTGAAGCTTCATTGTTCTATGTTGGCTGAAGATGCCATCAAATCGGCAATCAAGGACTACAGAGCCAAGAGACAAACCCCTACTTTAGGCCCCAACGCTGTCAACACTGCCAATGTTGCTGCTGCCGTTGCTCACTAAACAGCGGTGCAACTGACAGGGTTATCAGTGTGATTTGTCCTACATTCTTTAAAATATTTCGGTTCAGCACATTCATCATCATTCGCCAGGTTAGCTATTGAGTTGAATAATTGTGTCGAACTCTGAAGTTGAAAATATCAAGTTTAATCTGCCAGTGACTGTTTATGTTTCCATCCATGTTTATGTCTATTGTTAATCATCATATCTCCATATTAGGTTGTTCCTGTCGTCTGTGTTGTTGTGATATCCATCCTTGCCATTGATCGGTCGTTGAATCAATCATGTTAAAACGTATCTAGTTAGCTAGTATTAGTATTATTATTTTGTCGTTGTTTCGTTTTGTAGCTGCTCTTTTTAGTTTAAATGTAACTTGTGTTTTAAGAAATTTTCTCTGGGAATGAAGATAGGTCGATGATGATGAAGCTGAGTATGTAGCTGATTGATAACCAACCTCGTCTGAGCTGAAGTTTGAGGGCCGTAAACTCACAAGCTCAGTCTGACACATAGTCAAGACCCGTTCTATTTGTTCTCTTTGTGGCTTATTCTGGGCATCCCAATTTAACCATCAAGGTAAAGGATGTCGAGGGTCATAAGCGTCATCATAGTCATCATCCTCGTCCGGCTCTCTCTCGCTAGTGAGTTCTCTCCGTGCCGGTACATCTGTAGCTTCTCCAAATATGCTTTTGACAGAGCCACTTTTATTCATCACCTTGGGCTGATAAAGATCTATGCGTATGGCCTTCGCCTTTGCCGTTTCAGCGTCATGACTGCGTTTTTCAGATGAGAAGACCTTTTTGAATCCTCTTCGTGGTCCGCTGGTAGTTGCAACTCCTGTCGAAGTCAAGCTTGTTCCTTCACGAGGCTTTGTGATTTTGCTCTCACTGCTTCCACTACTGACAATACTATTCTTATTTGGAGTAGCATTCGTTCGGTTCTACAATATACTAGTCAATCTCGAGCCCTTTTTCACATTTGTCCTCAATATCGAGTTCAGCCCTTATAGCATCGCACTATTCTTACCTTGTTCTCAATATGAGCTGGGCTCAATAAGTGTGATTCCAAATCTCCAAGCTTCACATAGCCCTATAGGTAGTTAGAGATACAGGCTCTCCTTCAAGTTTCTCGCAGCGCTCAATTAAGGCAATCAGCAGTCGACGCAATCTCCTGCGAAGCAGGAGTAACGGGGTCTGGGGCGGAGCCCCAGCCGCCGGAGGCCATATTCAAGACCCAGCGCAGTAGAAGTTGTCGACTCTAGACGCAAATACAGGCCAAACAGGAAGAGCCAATCCAAATCCCTGATCCCACCAGGATTCAGGCTCCGAACTATTGTCCCAATCATAGATGGGTTCTAGTTCAGGATACGTCTGATTACGGTCTTAACAGGTTCAATTCGTACATTTTGGCAGATATCGCAAGAATATCTAGGCTTATTTGACTGGAGCATGCTGATATTCTGTGGCCAAGAAAGAACTTTAGGGTGATAGCGCAATTAAGTCTGGTCTAAGGCACTACTAGACGCTAGTTCTAATATATTGCCATCTTATAAGCCGCCGTGCCAAGGAATTGACAAATTGACTCTTGTAAACATCAACTTCTCTAGAAACAACATGTGATATTATAAGAATTTTATCACGTGACTATTGATCTTTTCGTATGCAGGTTCACGAAGTTCAGCGGTCGAGATTGAATTCGTTTTGCTGTGACCAGTGTCAAAGATTTTGGTTCATAGAAAGGGAGATGAGCACCAAATCACCGAATCGCCACCGGCCACGAGGGGCGGAGTTCCCATCCAAGATCAAACTTTCTAGACCGTTTCTGGCGCAAAAGCATTTGGACAGACTTCATCTGTTGTCACAAGGAGCATCCGATTCGAAAATCCACGCTTTCAACTTGATCTGGTCCGTTTCCAAGGCATTGAAATTGTAAGTCTTTCAGTTATTGCAACCAGAGTAAGATGCAAAATTAGAAATCACTTCACAGATTACAGGTCACAGGTGAATCACAGATCACAGTTGAATCACAGATTATCAAGTACTAACCAAGCAGCCCAATCCGTACCATCACAACAGCAATGTATCTGCTACAGCGTACGATGCTATACAATCCTGTGAACAAGTTCCCATTACACGAAGCCGTCGTGGCCTGTCTTCTGGTAGCCTGTAAAGCAGCCGACACACCCAAAAGAGTACGGGAAATCATCAATACAGCGCACAAACTAAGATCTGGTCATTCCGGCTTTGTACCGTTATCGTCTAGCCAAGTCGATGAAATCAAAATGTCTGTGATATCGCTAGAGCGGCAGATTCTCGAAACAGTTGGCTTTGATTTCAGAATACGAAACCCGCACCAGTATATTGTGAAGATCTGCAAAACTCTTGGAGTGTCTGATATTACAGTGGGCAAAGTGTCGTGGGTAATAGCAACAGACAGTTTCATGTCAGATGCGCCAATGAAGTACCCAGCTCACACGATAGCTCTTTCATGTGTCATTTTATCTGCTAAGACTAAAGAGCTGAAGTCAATCTTTCCCATAGACTCCGACAAACTTTTATCACCCCGTCGCACAGTGAACCTGTGTCTAATGGATATTCTTGATTTCTATATAAATCACCTCCAGACCTCGCAGCTGTGGGCGTTATCGTCATCTCCAGAATCAAAACTACCGCCTCTGTCCGTAGCGACATTCATGAACATCCGCATGGCCATCAGCCGAGAGCTCGCTAAAACGCAGATACCAGACCCAGATCCAAAAACATTCAACGGACTACAAATCCGCGACCCCAAACAATCGGATATAGGCACCGTACGCTACATCCTGAACTGGGAGCTAGACCACGTCAAGGGCGAACTGATATCCTAGCCTCTCTTATGTATTTATAACTGACTCTAATTTTCTTTTACAGTCGGCTCTCACTCTGCCTCCGGCGGCTGGGGCTGCGCCCCAGACCCCGTGGCTCCTCTCGCTACGCTCGAGTCGTTACTTCAACGGTGCCAGCAGATGCCAACTCCAGCGAAACAGGAGTACGGGGTCTGGGACAGAGCCCCAGTCGCCGAAGTAAATTGGGGGACACAAAGGCTACAGTATTAAGCGGTTTATTAGGTCGTATCAACGGATACGCTGGAATAAATAAACATAGGCAAACTTTTTCATCTCAGCGGCCTCTCCTCCTTGGACCACCTTTTCATCGTTGAAGAGCACCCAGTCTGACTCAGTCGGAGAGATGGGTTTGTGAATGAAAGCGACGTAATGGCCGGCATGGATGCTGCCTCCTTTGTGGCAGATAATCGATTTAAGAGAGTAGGTGGCTGGAACGGTAGGGTCTCCAAACACAGTAGGCTCAGAAACAGTGCCAATTGCAGATGAAGAGGTAGGATTAGCTTCTTCTGGCTCGTTCTTCCCAGCATCGGGATTGCTAAACAGATATTCGACAGACGCCTCAATGTTGCCGCCAGTTCGCTTAAGGGCGTACTTGGCTTGGACGTCAGTGAATCCCATGTCCATCAGCTGTGATATAGACTCTGGTGAGATAGAACTAGAACCGGACGAAGTGTTGTTCAAGGCAAGAGGAGCATCGATATCGGGATCTTCCATATGCTCAAAGAGCCAATTAGTAGCAGCCTCAACGTCAGAGTTACCTGTGTTATACAGAGCTTTCTCGCATCGAACCCTCGGAAATCCCATAGATTCCAGAGAGATGAGTGCTTCTTCGTTAGGAACGAATTGAGACGATTCATCAGCACCATCTTCATCTTCATCTTCCTCAGCACTAACTACATCTTCGTTTGGCTGGGGCCCTGACGACAAGTAATTATCCAGATTCAGTGGGCCAGATGGAACGTCGACGGGAATATCCAGTTTGACTGGCACCCAGTTGATAACCTGAAATCTACGTGCATTCAATACAAGTGTATCAGGGAATGTCTTGAATTTGGTTGTCGCAATGGCTCCAGTAGACTGGCCACATGACTTGCATTTATAGTCAATATCTTCAGGCTGGGTGAATATGTCGAGACATTCAATAATACTAATGGTCTCATATGTCGTGACACCATCACTCGCTTCGACTGAATCAGCAGAAGCGATTTTTCTAGCTGGAACAGGAATTGAAATGTTTTCTTGGTTCTCAGTACGATATCTTACTTTATGACAATTTTGACACTCAAGTCTGCGCTCAGTTTGAAACCTGAAAATTTCAGTAGGGTCTTCTCTACCAGTGGCCTTACACATTTCAGAAATCTTGTCCAGCAGGTATATCAGGAATTCAAACGCATCCTGTTGTCTCATAGTCGAAAACTCGCTATGTCCTCTGCCAATCAATGCTTTGAACATACCAGGAGCTATGCCTCTTTGATACTTGATAGCTGTTTCTTCGCTTGAGGCATAGCTCTCGTCAGGAACAGCATACCGACCAGAAAGAAGTCCGTCAGCGAGTTTGCGAAGCTGGACTTCTAAGCTATGAGCGGGATCAGACTCTGCCTCAATGACATTATCAGCTTCAATGTTGCTACCGCCAGTGCTGATAGCTCTATCCACTACATTAAACCTTTTTTGAAACCTTTCTAAAGCAAACAAGCACTGAACAGCTGAGCTCAAATAGCACGAGTTGCCCAGATTCTTCATTCCTGTCAAACCCTGGCCAAACAATGGATGGAGCTCTGTTCCGTCTTCGCTGGTCATACTGAAGTCCCACTTCAAATTTTGTTCTACTTGAAGTTCAGTCAACGACTTTTCAGTCTTTTCTCGTTCAGCAATATTAATACCCCAGTAATGCAAATGCTCAGTAAGACTTGGATCACTAACCTCGTCCCCACACTTATAACAGAATACATCGGCATTGCCCTCAGGGGTGATGCTTCCCAACTTGACAGATGCAATATGGCCAGTACGTTCAAAATGACTGAGACCATGGCCATTGCCACCAACTCCACCAAACTGTGCACGTCCACAGCCCAAATTTCCACATACTAAACAGAGCCATAAATTCTCCTTCAAATCGCACTCTGAGCAGTGAGACAGAGTCTCCGCATCGAGTTTCCTCGATTCGCCCTCCGGTTCCAGATACAAAATATGTTCACAGGGTACTATCTCCTGCTCCCAGGCCTGTATCTCTTCTTTCCTGGCGTACGAAACAGCCTTCATCACACCCTCTACTACCTGACTCAGCCCTTCTACCTTATCTTCATCAACAACAACATCACCGAACTCCAGATCCTTGATCCTGGTCCTAATATCAAAGTGATCTTCCTCCTTATCTGCCTGGATAGCCAATTTCATAATCTTCGCTGGAGACTGTCTACTGTTAGCACACAACCAGGGATCAATAGGGGTGCCTCCGGCGGCTGGGGCTACGCCCCAGACCCCGTGGCTCCTCTCGCTTCGCTCGAGTCGTTACCTCGACGGTTCCAGCTGCTCCGCGAAGCGGAGCACAACGGGGTCTGGGGCAGCGCCCCAGCCACCGGAGGCAACAGTCTCTACCAAACCTACCTCTTCACGAGCCTGACGAGGCTTGGGGATCTTCTGGATGTTGAGAAACACTGAGTGGCGGGTGTTACGATAGTGTAACAAGGTATAATTGTGACTTGGGTCTGGCGACGACGACAGAAAACATGTCAGACAGACGTCGAGTCCGTGAGGTGATTCCTGGATTGATTGTTAGTATTTTTGACTGAGATCAGGTTGCAACATGAGAATCACTTACAGGAGTGTCGAAGCAGTAGGCACAGTCATCTTTGAACACCTCCTGGCTTGCTCGAGGGGGCTGCAAACCCAAAGACTGGATATGTTGTTCCACAGACTCAAAAGACATTCTTCACTAGCAATTGACTTGACTTCTGACCGATTGCCGTAAATTGGATGTTGGAAACCAGGTTCACGAACCACCTCTATATACCCACCATTTTTCAGCCTTGCATATGTAAGCAAGTATCGATTCTGTGGGGAAGGGAACTGGCCTCCGGCGGCTGGGGCTACGCCCCAGACCCCATGGCTCCTCTCGCTTCGCTCGAGTCGTTTCGTCGACAGTCCCAGCGGCTCCGCGAAGCGGAGCACAACGGGGTCTGGGGCAGCGCCCCAGCCGCCGGAGGCAGCCTGGCGATAGTGTACTGTTCTTGTTTACTATATACGTGCGTACTCTATGCTTAGTATACCCAGTCGAGGAGCGAGGCGTGCTCGGGGTCGGGCTTGGTGTTGGCGTCGAGGATGTCGCCGACTTTCTGCTCAACTCCGTATTTGCCGTTGGTGACGTCGACGAAGTGGCTGATGATTTCTTCGCGGGTGGCCTTGAAGTCACGGGTGCTGGACTCACCAGTCACGAATTGCTGTACTTGGGCAGTGGTGGGCAAGCCGAATTGGTGGGGGTACTCAGAGTAGGAATCTTCTGTGAAGAACTTGATACCAGAGGGTGATGTAGAGTCGGAGCGGTGCTCGAAGAAGCTGTTGACAGTGGCCTCAGTCACCTGGTCAATGGTGGGTGGACTCCATTTGGCTTTACGCTTCTCAATGAGCAAAGCAGTGCATCCTTCTACAAAGTCTGGGGAGTGTGCAAATTGTTCAGAGAGGAAGAACTCTTCATTAAGACTGGTACGGACATCGAGCGAGGCTCCACGTCTAATGGCAGCGAGAGCTACTTTGACGGCGGTGGGAGATCGTTCGAGCATGGTCTTCTTAGTAGCAAGAGCAAACTCAGAGCCGTCAGCTTCAAGAGCAGCGATAATCTCTTCAACAGTGTCTTTCGAAAAGGCTGAGTTGATGAGCTTGATCTGTTCTGGAGTGATAGGGAACTTGTAGTTATCAACAGTCTCAGCAAAGTCGTTAATGGCAATGTTAATGATATCGTACAATTCCTCAGTAGTAGCAGTGGCAGAAGAGGAAGTAGACAATTCACTAAGACGAGCCTCGAGATCTGGAATACGGTTGGAGGGGACATAGTGGGTAGCGATACCAGCATACACAGCGTCGTAACCTTTGAGTCTGGCAGAGGTCAATCCGAGATAAATACCCAATTGACCTTCAAGAAGACGGGGCAAAAAGAACGTAGCACCAACATCAGGGAAGAAACCGATATTAGTCTCTGGCATAGCAAAAAGAGTCTTTTCAGTAGCGATTCTGAATGGAGCATGGATACTGAGACCCACACCTCCACCCATGGTGATTCCGTCTTGAAGAGCAACAAAAGGCTTGGGATAAGTGGCAATTAAATGATCTAATTGATATTCATCGTGGAAATATTGAGCAGCCTCAATAGATCCTTGTTGACCCTTCTCATTGATACCAGCAGCGAGAGCAGCTACATCACCACCAGCACAAAGAGATTTCTCACCCTCACCCTTGAGAACAATGATCTTGGCTTGATCAGATTTAGTCCACTCTAACAATCGTGGAACAATCAATTCAACCATATTGTGATTCAAAGAATTCAATTTCTTGGGTCTATTGAGAATGATAGATCGGACTGATCCAGTCGAGGTGAACTTGACCTCATCCTCAGCAGAAGGACCAGCAGTGGCCATGGTTCTGTTGGCAAACGCACGAAACTCTGGCTGTAGAATCTTAGCTCGCAGCGGCATAGCAGTAACAACACTCCTTGAACAACTAGTGGCCTTTAAATGACGAAGTAGATGTGACGACATATAAGGCGACTGAATTTCACAAGAGGTGATAACGGGTACGTCTGGCTAAATTAGTGGGGTAAACTGTATACCGAAAAATACTCGGCTCGGCGCTCTCTCTCTCAGATCTCGTGAGATTACGACCTTCAATTGTCTTGATTCCGTTGAATATTTCCCAAGAAAACAAAGCCCTATTAATCAAAAGGTTTCTGAAAAACGCGGAAACACTAAAAAAGTACCAAAACCTGGGGTAGACAAGATAATTGGTTTATATATATATTCACACCTCTGGTACCGCTTCGGGAGCGAAATTTCGCTCTGCATGCTCAAACGATCGCCGCTGTGGGCAAGGGTCCCCACGCTCAGTGGGGTTCACCGGAGCTTCATCGGTGGACCCTGCGTCTCAGGGGGGTCTGCCTCCGGCGGCTGGGGCGCTGCCCCAGACCCCGTGGCTCCTCTCGCTTCGCTCGAGTCGTAGCGTCGCGTGTCCAGCAACGTGGGTTGGTCTTGCTAAGGGCGAATTGGTTATTTTCAAAATCAAAAACCGGTGCTGTCAGGCGCAGAGACCACCACCCCCCAACATCTTGATCTATCCCCAAACAACACACTTGTGGGCACCCCGAGCAAACGACTCGAGCGCAGCGAGAGGAGCCACGGGGTCTGGGGCAGCGCCCCAGCCGCCGGAGGCAGCCCGTCCTCGCCAAGAAATAGTGTCAGATAGGCATCATATTTTAGGCGATATCTGGATAATACAGGACATATTCCTTTTTGATCTTCTCCCAGCTGCTGGGGTCGAAGAACACGTAGATGCCGCTTTCCGCCTGCGCGGTCTGTTGGACGGGCTCGCTGAGCGGGTCTTTTGTCAGCCACAGCTTCAATTCTTTGTGGTACCTCCAGTTGCGGTTCGTCAGCTCTACGGCAGCCGCTTCTTGCATGCTGTCTCTTGGCATGGTGTAAAACATGTAGAACAGCGTCTCCTCAGTCAGGTTCTGGATTTTCTGCTGCTGAGGCACTGCCGACGAGACTTCGTAGGACTGTGGCAGTTTGAACTCTGGAATTGTTTTGTGTTTTGAGGTCTCAATCCACGGCGACGAGAACGTTTTCGACAATGGCTCACTGGGACTACAGTTAGTAGATGGTTGGGGATGTTGCCTCCGGCGGCTGGGGTGCTGCCCCAGACCCCGTTGTGCTCCGCTTCGCGGAGCGTCTCAGACTGTGGGCGTCCGACTCGAGCGCAGCGAGAGGAGCAGTGGGGTCTGGGGCGCAGCCCCAGCCGCCGGAGGCAAAAAAAGCCCTGAAAAGTACTTACTCCGTGGGATTGAAGTTGAGACCCAGGTTTCGAAGGTCGTTGCCAATGGCCACCGTGGTCTGGTCGTTGTTTTCCATGCGAATGACCCCCAGCAGGCCGTTCATGCCATACTTGTCCATTTCCGCTGAGAAAGGTTAGAACTGGGTTGCGTGGGCCCGTTGAATCAGCAGGTAACTTACATTGGTTCTCAGATTGGCTGATAGGTTCTTGGGGCGCTAAAGCGGTATTAGATGACTGGGAGGTTAGTATTAAACGGGTTTTCGGTTTGAGTGTCCTGCCTCCGGCGGCTGGGGCTACGCCCCAGACCCCGTGGCTCGCTGCGCTCATGGCTAGGATCGTGGACAGCCCTTAAAACCGAGATTTATCGAGCGAAGCGAGCTACGGGGTCTGGGGCAGCGCCCCAGCCGCCGGAGGCACAGGATCACCGTAGAATTCACAGGAGATGGACATACTTTTGCAGCTGCGCTCATCCCGGGAAGAGCAGGAAAGTCTTCATGTGGCTCTGAGGATGCAAGTGGCAGACTGGAGACCTGTGCTCGAGGTTGTCCCTGTAAACCGGGGGGTGCTGGAGACTGTGTGCCATTTCTGGCCACTTGCGAAAACCGTGGTGGTTGGCCGGGGGTCTGTGAAGTAGCTGGATGAGGAACATGCGAGCCGACAGCTGAGCCAAGTGCTGGAAAATCCGACAGATCAAGAGGAGCCGAACTTGCAACTCCCAAGCCTGATGATCCTGGCCCTTGTAAGCCACCTGAGGCCGCTACAGACGCTGCGGATGGAAATGGGCTTGGTCCCACACTTTGTGATCCTAGCACTGTTCGACTGGGACTATTAGCTCCTGCCGCGGCCTGACCCCATAATTGAGGTTGTTGTGGTGCTAAATGAGACGCACCCGTCTGTGACTGAGAAGGTTGACCGTTGAAGACTGCCATGTTCGTTAGTAAATCAATCAATCTTGATATATACTCAAGTAAATAATCAATAATTAGGCGTAATAGTGACGGTATTTATAAGCTGGCGATTGCCTTAATATGTTGTCGATGCTTATTGTTGTGTTTGATGTATACCGTTGTGTATGATGAAAAAACCTTGAGGACAAGCTGGCTCTGCTATGATCACAAATACGAGATTCTAGCACGTTGTTTCAGCACTTACTCTGTTTGCCGTTTGGCACACGGTTTGAGCCGGTCAAAATGGTTCTCTGTGGAGTTTGTTGTTGGACCCCCACTGGTCGTCCTACTCTGAGTTAGCAATCGTGGTCATTTGATGGCTGTTACCTGATCTATACAGTCTATACAGATAATGGATTTGGTAACAGCATGCAACAATCAAATATCAATCTGCTTGAGTCCCCCAAAAGACAGTGATGTCTCCCTAGCCTATTGGGCACCACGGTCCCTCCAAAAACCAAGCAGATCGATACTACCACTGGACATGATCTCACAGAAAAGGTCGTTCAACCCAGACCTCAAATCAACGGTTCTAAGACCAAACTTTCTGGTAATTTATAAACAGAATTGAATCGCGCTTTCAAACATACCTTGTCTGTTCATGATAAATACTTCTCTAGAATGTCGCCTTACAAACTCTATCAAAAATCCGAGTCAATCCAGTGATTCTCGAACTACGTGAAGTATTCTGCAGGTACTGCTAAAAATTTACCCTGCTTGTGAATTACGAAAATGGATGTGAGGAAGTAGACATAAAAATATATAAATGCACTGCAACCTCTGTCTGTTTTTATTGTATTGTTGTCTGCCTCTGGCGGCTGGGGCTTCGCCCCAGACCCCGTGGCTCCTGCTTCGCAGGAGACTGCCGAGAGCGAGGGCATTTCGGCTGTATACCTACGTCTCCATGCATTATGTGTTATTGACCAAGATCCGGGTTTGTGTTTTTGATGATTATCGTCTTATTGTCTTCTTGCCTTAATAGTATTGTCTCTTTTGTCATAGGTTCTGTCTATATCATATTTTCTTTTGCTAGACTCTTCTGTGTCAATTGTTGGCAACGAGACGCCCGATTCGAGCGAAGCGAGAGGAGCAGCGGGGTCTGGGGCGGAGCCCCAGCTGCCGGAGGCATTTCCCCAGACCCAGTCACTGAGCTGAAGCAAGAGTATGTAAACCGAGAGCACTCCATATATTTCAACCGCTTCGCGTGAAGAGCGTTTGTAATCTTCTTCAGAAAACTGCTCTATTCTGAAAGCGAAGATGAGCACGATGCTCGCTATCTTATCTGCGTGCATGATGCCAGAAATAAATTTCACAAGCAGGCACAGAACTCAAGCACCGCAGGAACATCAGTAGGAATAGTAATAATACAAAATGGCCAGGAAGGTTAACATTGTTATCACTGGCACTCCAGTAAGTTAGTCACTTTATACGTTTTGTGCAGCCAGTACTGGTCTGTTCCCTAAATGTGATCGGTTCTACAGAGATGGTCTCTAACTAGTCATAGGGTACTGGTAAATCTAGCCATGCTCAGGCTCTCGCCGACCTACTGCCAGATTTGAAGCTGTTTTCAATTAATGATATTGCTAAAGAGCGCGATTGTTATGATGGATATGACGAAGAGCGTAAGAGCCATATTGTTGACGAAGATAAAGTCATGGACGCTATTGAGGAGGACCTTGAAAAGGGAGGTCTAATTATCGACTGGCACGTGTGCGACATATTTCCTGAGAGACTAGTCGATTTGGTTGTTGTGCTGCGAACTGATAATACTATTCTGTATGATCGATTACAGAAACGTGGCTACACTGACACTAAAATAGAGGAGAATATCGATGCTGAGATCATGCAGGTCATTCTCGATGAAGCGCAAGAAGCATATGCTGAAGAGATTGTTATCGAGCTAGAGAGCAACGATGTTGACCAGATGGACTCGAATGTAGAGAGGATAGCTGCCTGGAAAGAGCAGTGGGAGAAGGATAATAAGGAGTAGCTTCTCCAGGAGATTATTTATCTATGAATCTATAGATTTTTAATTATATGATGCAATGTACTATACCTACAGATGCCAAAGAGTCTGTCCTGTAATATAGATATGAATATTATGTCGTTCGGAAGTAAAAGTGACAAACAAGCGGTACTGAGTAGCTGTCAATAAAATAATGGTGAACCCACAGTATTCAGTTCAAACAGCACCGTTAGATGGAATCTAAAGCCTCATTGAGGAGTTGCACCACGGTTAGCACTTCTTGGTGAGTGTTGTAAAAGTGATTAGGAGCAAGACGAAGTACGTCTGGCTTTCGCTCGTCGCCAATCACGCCGCGAAGTTCGAAGTAGGAGAAGACTTTTTGCATATTGCCTGAGTTGACAGGAAGAAATAGTAGGGAAAGCTGAGCACCACGTTCTTCTGGGTTCTCAGGGGTAATGATAGTAAATGAAGGCGACTTTACTGAACTAGACGCCGAAGACTTGGGGTCAACATAATATTTGGATTTAACCAGTAGTTGATATAAATAATTAGTCAAAGAAAGACTTCGTTCCCGCAGAGTCTCAATACCGCCAGCCTTCTGGAACAGTTTCAGGCTTTCTCCTAAACATACTGTGTTCAGCACACTTGGATTAGACATTCGAAATCCATATGCCCCAGAAATTGGGTCAAAGTCGTCCAACATTTGGAATCTGGTAGACGAATTATTACCCCACCATCCAGCTAATCGAGGACGTTTGTCGTTGGAATGTTTGGAGTGAACGAATATTCCACCGATGCTACCAGGACCAGCATTCAGGTATTTGTAGGTACAAAACACAGCAAAATCAACATCCCAGCGATGCAATTGTAATGGCACATTTCCAACAGCATGGGCCAGATCCCAGCCTACAATACATCCTTTAGCCTTGCCCGCTCTAGTTATAGTCTCCATGTCGAACAGCTGCCCAGTATAGAATTGGATGCCTGAGAAGATAATGACCGCAATTGAGTCACCACTACGCTCAATCTCTGCTAAAATATCTTCTGTTCGTAATGTGTACTCGCCTTCTCGAGGAGCTAGAGGAATTAATCCATCCTCTATGGTATATCCATGCAGCTGAACCTGTCCCTGGAAAGCATAAGTATCCGAAGGGAATGCTTTTTGCTCAAATAAAATCTTATATCTCTTGCCCTCTGGGCGATAGAATGTGCTAAGCATGGTATGGAGATTGCCAGTTAAAGTATTCATTATAGCCACTTCTGAGGGGTTCTCTTCGCTGCCAACCAATGGCGCCAGTAAGGGAGTCACTGGATCATCGATGGAAACCCAGGGCTCAGCATGGGGGTGATCGAAATGTGAAATAACACCCCTCTGTTTCCAAGCGTCAATTTCTTGAAGAACAGCTCTTTCGGTAGAAAGTGGCATCAATCCAAGAGAATTACCACAGAAGTAATATGACGGACTGGATCCAGTGACATCATCCGCGGATTTACCTGTGATATTAGCCCCAAGGGATGCCAACGTCGGAATTGCAAAGTCTTCCCTTCGAGAAGGAAACTTGTCGTCCAATTGCTTGGCATACTCCTGAGATTCGATACTAGACATCGTAAATGTCGTTTCTGCTGAGTAGTACTATCTGGGTTCGATGTGTCATATATATACTGTACTTCGTGATGCGGCTCCAGTGCAGACCATAACATATCTGCTAGTTCTCAAGTGATCTCTTCACGAGGTCCAGTGAGCCAAAACCACATTCCTAAACTCAT
The DNA here is from genome assembly GCA_001939105.2 of Sugiyamaella xylanicola (nom. inval.). Classification (NCBI taxonomy): domain Eukaryota; kingdom Fungi; phylum Ascomycota; class Dipodascomycetes; order Dipodascales; family Trichomonascaceae; genus Sugiyamaella; species Sugiyamaella xylanicola (nom. inval.). Next base: position 78,547 of record MQSX02000021.1, read on the forward strand.
AATCGTCGACAGATACATTCCCTGAGCTCATATATACCAGAAGTTTAACGTTATTAAATAGCTGGCCTAATGGGTGCCTGCAGCTTGAGCGCAGGGTCTGCGTCCCTGTTGATCCCTAATGGCGAAACTTATTACATGTCATATATTTAAACAAACATTTATACAAGGAACAAATAAAGTCAATATAAATTTCTATTTTTCACTTTTTTTTTAGCTTTTTCTGTCAGGTAGCTTTTTATGACTTCACAGAAATGGCATGTTGGCGAGACTCCAACAAACTAAAGGATCTCTTTTCAATAGAACCATTGCCAGGAAGACGGGTGTTACTCATGAGGAATTGATCCACATCGCGGGCTGTCTGTCTGCCCTCTTGAATACCCCACACAATTAGAGACTGACCACGACGACAGTCACCAGCAGCGAAGACGTTGTCACCAACATAGTAAGTGCCGCCAGAAGGAGTAGTTGCAATGTTTCCTCGAGGATCACGGCCAACGTCAAGTTTTTGAGCTTCAGGACCAACAAATCCCATTGACAAAAGCACAAGATCAGCTGGGAAGAACTCTTCAGAGTTGGGGATTTCTGCCATTTGCCAGGCACCACTATCTGATTGCTTCCATTCAACACGGACTGTCTTGACACCCTTGACATTGCCTTCTTCATCACCAACGAACTCTTTAGAAAGAATGCAATACTCTCTAGGATCTTTGCCGTAGTGAGCACGAACTTCCGAGTGACCGTAATCAACTCTGAAGATTCTTGGCCATTGTGGCCATGGATTGTCTTTACCACGGGCAGCAGGGGGATTGGGCAATAATTCAAAATTGACAACTGATTTGGCACCGTGGCGTACGGAAGTACCAATACAATCGTTACCAGTATCACCACCACCAATAACAATAACATTCTTTCCTTCAATAAGAGGGCGGACCTCCTCCAATGTATCGTCAAGCAAAGACTTGGTGTTCCATTTGAGAAGCTCCATGGCAAATTTGATATTGTTGAGCTCACGACCAGGAATCTTGAGATCACGAGCAATAGTAGAACCGACAGCAAGAATAACAGCATCATTACCAGTCTTGAGTTCTTCCATGGTAATATCTTCACCAACAGTGGTGTTGGTGATAACAGTAACACCCTCTGCGATCATCTTGTCGATTCTTCTTTTTACAATACGTTTGTCAAGCTTCATGTTGGGGATACCATACATCAACAAACCACCAGCTCTATCGGCTCTTTCGTATACAGTAACTGTGTGGCCAGCTCTGTTCAACTGGTCGGCAGCAGACAAACCAGCAGGTCCAGATCCGATGATAGCAACCTTCTTACCAGTACGAACAGAAGGAGGTTGTGGACTCATCCAGCCCATCTCCCATGCATGATCGATGATAGCAGCTTCAACACTCTTGATACCAACGGGATCCTCGTTAATACCTAACACACAGGCACCCTCACAAGGAGCAGGACAAACACGGCCAGTAAATTCAGGGAAGTTATTGGTCATCATCAATCTTTGGAAGGCTTCAAACCATCTGTCTTTGAATACCAGCTCATTCCATTTAGGAATGACATTCGAAATCGGACAACCAGTGTCGGACTGACAGAATGGAACACCGCAATCCATACATCTGGCAGTTTGGAATTTGAGTTCTTCTTTTGTAAGACGATTGGATAACTCTGCCCAATCCTTCGTACGGTCGTGTGGGTTTCTGTACTTTTCGTTTCTTCGCTTGTATTTCTTGAATCCGTGTAACTTGTCGAGTGGAGCAATTGCTTTGTTCTTGTGTTCTTCTGCCTTGTGATCCAAGATAGTATCTTCAAGATCAACCACCTTGGGTTCTACAGGCTTGTGAACATGAGGAGCGGGAGATGGAGTGGTACTTCTAGAGAGAGCTTTGATTTTCTTGATCTCACCATTAGTAGCATCTGCTTCAGGGTCTTCTTTGATTTGGTGTAAGAATCCATTGAGTTCAGATTGCTTGGCTTGTTCAAGCTTACGTGCTTCAGCTTCCAAGACTCTCTTATAATCAAGAGGCAAAACTTTGACAAATCTAGGCAAAATGCGGTTGAAATCAGTCAAAATACGATCAGCAACTTCGGAATCAGTATAGTGGCGGTGATCTTCAATCAAACCACGTACAAAGGCGATTTCAGCGGGATCAGTGACTTGGCTGAGCTCAACCATTTCAGTGTTGACTGAGTTGACAAATTCTTGGGCCATATCAAGCACATAAGCAATACCTCCAGACATACCAGCAGCAAAGTTACGTCCAGTACTACCTAATACAACGACACGTCCACCAGTCATGTACTCACAACCGTGGTCACCGACACCTTCGACAACTGCCGTGGCACCAGAATTACGAACAGCAAAACGTTCAGCAGCAATACCTCGGAAGAAACAAGTTCCTGAAGTAGCTCCGTACAAACATGTGTTACCCACAATGATGTTCTCCTCAGCTTTGAAGAGGGAATTCTTGGGTGGGTAAATGACAATTCTACCTCCAGATAATCCCTTGCCAACATAATCGTTAGCATCGCCTTCGAGTTCGAGAGTAATACCAGGAGCTAAGAAGGCACCAAAGGATTGACCGGCAGAGCCAGTAATATCAACATGAACAGTGTCATCTGGTAATCCCTTCTCACCAAATCGTTTAGAGATACGATAGGAAAGAGTAGAACCAAGGGCACGATCAGTGTTGACAATGGCAGCCTCGATACGAGCAGGAAGACCTTTTTCTAAGGTGATTTCTGACTCGTCTATAAGCTTGTTATCAAGACGAACATGGAGACGGTGGTCTTGTTTGCGGACATTTCTAGTAGCAACGCCAGGACGAAGTGTATGAGCTGGAGTGAGAATAGGAGATAAGTCAATATGGGCGGTCTTGACGTTACGAAGGTCCTCACGAACCTTCAACTTCTCAGCATGGCCAACCATTTCGTTAATGCTGCGGAAACCAAGTCTAGCCATGATCGCACGCAATTCGTTTGCGATGTAATAGAAGAAGTTGATTACGTGTTCGGGTGTGCCTTCAAACTTCTTACGAAGCTCAGGATCCTGAGTTGCAATACCAACTGGGCAGGTATTAAGGTGACACTTTCTCATCATAATACATCCCATTGCAATGAGGGGAGTAGTAGCGAAACCCCATTCTTCAGCACCAAGCAAACAAGCAATAGCAACGTCACGACCAGTTCTAATTTGACCATCAGTCTGTACAATAACACGGCCTCTCAAATCATTAAGAACCAAAGTTTGGTGAGTTTCAGCAAGACCCAGCTCCCAAGGAAGACCAGCGTATTTAATACCAGTCCATCTAGAGGCACCAGTACCACCATCATGACCAGAGATCAAAATGTGATCAGCTTTAGCTTTGGCAACACCAGATGCAACAATACCTACACCAACTTCAGACACAAGTTTAACCGAGACTCTTGATCTAGGATTCGAACATTTCAAATCGTAGATCAATTGCTTCAAATCTTCAATAGAGTAGATATCATGGTGAGGGGGAGGCGAGATAAGACCAACTCCTGGAGTAGAATGTCTTGTCTTGGCAATTGATAGCGATACTTTGTGACCAGGCAATTCACCACCTTCACCAGGCTTAGCTCCTTGGGCCATTTTGATTTGTAGCTCATCAGCATCAGAGAGGTAGTAAGAAGTAACACCGAAACGGCCAGAAGCAATCTGTTTAATGGCTGATCTCATGGTATCACCATCGGCAGAAACAGTAGACCGCTCAGCATCTTCACCACCCTCACCAGTGTTGGATTTACCACCAAGTCTGTTCATAGCCACTGCTAAGGTTGAGTGAGATTCCATTGAAATAGAACCATAAGACATGGCACCAGTGACAAAACGGCGGACAATTTCAGTCCAGGGTTCGACTTGATCAATAGGAATAGCAGTCGAACCGTCAAAGTCGAAGTCCAAAAGACCACGGATAGCACAATTTCTGACAGCCTCCTGCTCTTTTTTGGAGTATGCTTCGTAGGCTTTTTCGTTCTTGTTACGAACAGCATCTTGAATATTAGCAATGGCACTGGGCTCGTTAATATGGGCTTCACCACCATCACGCCAATGGTATTCACCAGATTCAGCAAGACCCACAGGTTTGACAGTGTCACGAGATGGATATCCTAACTCGTGTAAAGAAAACGCATCTTGAGCGATGTAGTCAAATCCAACACCTCTGATACGAGAGGCAGTACCAGCAAAACATCTGTCTACAACAGGGTTGTCAATACCGAGAATCTCGAAAATCTGTGCACCTTTATAAGAAGCCAAAGTGGAAATACCCATCTTCGACATGACCTTTAGAATACCGCCATCAATAGAGTATTTGTAGTTTGCAATAACCTTCTCGTCGGGCAAATTGCTCTTTAGTAAACCTTCACGGTTCATCTTTAGCAGACACTCCATCGCGAGATAGGGGTTTACCGCATCAGCACCATAACCAACGAGAACACAGATATGGTGAACTTCTCTAGCCTCAGCAGTTTCGACAATTAAAGCGACACGAGAACGCTTCTTTTGACGAACCAAATAATGGTGCACAGCACCAGTAGCAGCTAAAGCAGATACTGCAACACGATCAGCGCCAACAGCTCTGTCAGATAAGATGATAATCTTGTTCTTATCAGCAATAGCATTGGAAGCTTCAGCACAGATTCTCTCCAAAGCAGCTTCATAACCAGCCAATCCTTTAGATTTTGAAAAGGTGATATCAATCTTAGCAATAGTCCAGGAAGGATAGAATCTGGGCAAGTAGTTTAGAGCATTCAAATCTTCCAGTGTAAGAACTGGTGACTGAAGCAACAACCGATCGCATTGATTAGGCTTCATTTCAAGAACATTGCCTTGAGGTCCAACATAACATTCCAAAGACATAACAATAGATTCACGGATAGGATCAATAGGAGGATTGGTAACCTGTGCAAATAATTGTCGAAAGTACTCGTACAACAATTTTGGTTGAGTGCTTAGACAAGCTAGAGCTGCGTCGTTACCCATTGAACCAAGAGCTTCTTTGCCATCGCCAGCCATAGGAGCCAATAACAAGCTGATCTGCTCAAATGTATATCCAAAGGCAAGTAAGCGAGGATCAGATTGAACGGAAACCTCATCCAAAGTGCTACTAGCACTAGGAACAGAAGAATCGGATTTGATAATCTTCTCGTTCAACTCCTTCATAGTCACAAGATTACCATGAATCCAGGCTTTGAAATCAAATCTAGCTGCGACCTTCTTCTTTAATTCACGGTCGTCAACAACTCGTCCTTCTTTAGTGTCTACCAACAACATTCTACCAGGTCTAAGACGGCCCTTTTGAATGACCTTTTCAGGCTCAATGACCATGACACCGACTTCAGATGCACAGATCATTCTGTCGTCATCGGTAATATAATAACGACAGGGACGTAGACCATTTCTGTCTAAATTGGCACCACAGTATCTTCCATCGGCAAAAGTAAACAGAGCAGGACCGTCCCAAGGCTCCATCAAACAAGCAGCCCATTCGTAGAATGCTCGCTTTTTAGGATCCATTCCTTCGTTATTCTGCCAAGCTTCAGGGATCATCATCATAACAGCTTCTGGCATCGACAATACGCCATTGATGACCAAAAGCTCTAAAACATTGTCGAAAGCAGCAGAATCAGATCCTCCTTCCTCAATGACCGGATACAAAGAATCCAGTTCATCGCCAAACAAAGAGGAAGCCATAAGGCCTTCTCTGGCTCTCATCCAGTTCTTGTTACCTCTCAATGTGTTGATCTCACCATTGTGAGCAGCCCATCTCAAAGGCTGAGCACGATCCCAAGAGGGAAAGGTGTTGGTGGAGAAACGAGAGTGCACAAGGGCAAAGTGGCCTTCGTAATTGACATTGGCCAAATCATGATAGTAATTGTATACTTGGACCGGAGCCAATTGACCCTTATAGACGATATTCTTATTAGACAAAGAACAGATATAAAACCAGTTGTGCAGACCGATAGTATGGGTCGCTCTCTTTCTCAACACATACAACTGACGTTCGAAGCGTTTCTCAAACTCCTTGTCAAAGACCTGTTCGTCAGTGTTCTCTGGCAAAGGAGTATTGCTAGGACCATAAGCAGCCTCCAAGACAACAATGGGTTGTAAAATAATAGGCTCTCTGCTCAAAGCAGCAGGACCTAAGATCGATGAATCACGAGGGACATATCGCCAGCCAAGAACACGAAGGCCCAAACTCTCGACAATCTTCGTGAAACTAGCCTGCGATTCCAACAAAACCTCCTCGTCATTCTTAAAGAACAAATTACCAACTGCATACTGTCCAAGGGGAGGAAGCTTAAAGTCGTGCTCTCGTTCAAATTCCTTGACAAAAAACTTATGAGGAATAGAAGTCATAACACCAGCACCATCACCATCACGAGCATCAGAACCAACAGCACCACGATGGGTCATGTTACAAAGCAAGCTCTTAGCATCAGAAATGATCTTGTGAGACACCTGACCCTTGATATTACAGGCAAAACCAACACCACAAGCGTCCTTCTCAAACTCAGGGTCATAAAGACCCTGCTTCACAGGAAGAGCCCCGGCCCATGACTTGTTCTCAGGGCCGTCCTGGTACTGATATGGAGTGTACTCCTCCTCCTCTACAATAACCGCATCCTTCAGGTTATCCATTGCTGGCTGGAGTTAGTACACGGTTCTGGCTCTGTGCCTCCGGCGGCTGGGGCGCTGCCCCAGACCCCGTTGTGCTCCGCTTCGCGGAGCGGCGCTGTGGCTACTGGCTATTCCTCAAACCAGCAGTCAGGGACTCCCCCTGGCTCCGCGTAGCGGAGCACAACGGGGTCTGGGGCAGCGCCCCAGCCGCCGGAGGCTCACCCCCTGAGTGATCTGAGCGGTTCGCACGGCTGGTTCAGGTCTCTCGTTTCACATGCGGTTTTCATGCACAGGGGGGTGCATTATCGTCTATCTCCTGCCAATAGGCAGGTGACAATTGTCAGCCATCGAGTGGTACTTACAATGATCTGGACAGAAACAGAGGGGTTGTTGTGAATGTCGTGTCGCGGGTGGGATTTCAGGTGGGTCGTGTCAGTAGAACTACTGCTTTTTGGATGTTAGTCGCTGAATGCCAGAAATCAGATTGAGTGGGAAGGGGAGAGGGGAGGGGAGAGGAGAGGATAGGATGGATCGGCGGTACTTACGTTCAGTTGTCGTATATAGTCTTGCAGTCTATAGGGCCTCGGTTCAAGAGCCCTGTATTTGTACTGTTTATAGTCGTGTAATAAAATGATCACTGTTTTTGTTAGTAATGTTTTGTTCCTGTAGTGTGTGTGCTGGCTTTGTATAGTGAATAAATAAATAGAGAGGTTGATAGAGAGATTGAGGGCGGACAGATAGATACCACAGATCGATGTCAGACGCAGATGGTCAGATCTGTCAGTCTTGCTGACACGAATTGGAGCAGTGGGTGACAGGACAGAGAGGGTACAGATCGGCTCGACTGGAATACTGGCGTAACTTAGTAGGGATCAAGATAGAGAATAGAGTAGAAACTTCAGATCCGCAGAGTGCTCAGTAGAGTAGTAGTACAAATATCCAGAGAGCTGTTGAGTTCTTCTTGTTTGATATTCCGCACACTGTGAGGGGTGCCACTCAGGATATCCTGAACTGTCTATAGATCTATAGACAGATCTCTCTAGTGACACCCTGTTAAGACTGTCAGACGTTCCCTGCTGCGATATTTCATTTCTCTCATCACTGGTCTGATTTTTCGGTAGCTCTTTCTTAGATATGGAAACGCAGTGGCAACCGCCCACATAAATCAGCAAATGTGTCTCACCGGCAATTCTTATCACTGGTGAACGATTGCGAACCAGAGTATCGACTTTTCCACTATTTCACATTTTCGATCCGTTGTCGTTGTCATCCGTCCATCTCGTCTCGCTACCATTCTCATCTCATCTGGTCTCTTTTTTCCTCTCTATTGACGGTCGAACTACTGAAAATAATCATAGTCGCAGCATACATAGCATATAGCACACACCACACACCATACACGCTAAATTCTTCAGCCAGTCTCGTAATAGCAGAAGACCTGGAACCAGGCCCACACCGGCACACACAGGGAAAATCGAATCACATACATTATCAGTCCTAATCAACTGTTCAATTATTCAACGACGCTCTTTCAGTCTGAAAATGCCAAATTACAAAATAGCCGGTAAAAAATACAATGACAAATCGTCTGAAATTATGAATATCAGATACAAAAAAAGTTGGCCAGTGCGAGATATATATATGTAACCCTTTTGGGCAAGTAAATGTATGTGATAGACGTATTTAATGGGGATGCATTCACATGTACGCACTGAGATGGAGGGGGAGGGCAGGCCCTAGAGCTCTGAATGCATTGTCATACAAAAGCCTAGGGTCGTAGGGGTGGGCTGCATAGGGCTTGCTAGCAGGTTGCAGTGGCATAGAACCGGCCTGAAACTAGCAGTCGCTACTGGAGGGCAGCGCTAGGGGTGGAGACTGCCTCCGGCGGCTGGGGCTTTGCCCCAGACCCCACTGCTCCTCTCGCTACGCTCGAGTCGTTACGTCCACGCCCGAGTAATCTCCTGCGAAGCAGGAGCAACGGGGTCTGGGGCGGAGCAACGGGGTCTGGGGCGGAGCCCCAGCCGCCGGAGGCACAGGGCGGCCAGTGCCCAGCGAGCCTGCCCACGGGAAGTGGTTGCCCGCTGGCTGCTGTGACGGCTGCCTCGAGGGAAGCTGTGCTCTGGAAGCTGTGTGTCAGAGTCATAGCCACTAATCTAAAACTAATTTCTAATTTCGGGCGCAGATACCGAGAGCTGCATATTTGGATCTGATACTGCGGGTTGTACGTAGGTTGTAGTAGATACCGCATGTCATAGGCTCTAGGGCTACATCGACGCTGTCATTGGCGTTGACCCCTCCTTTCTCGCCCGATTGCACGATATCGTCGGCTCATGAATGTCAATCCAGTCAGTCAATCGGCTTCGCTATAGATTTGGGCTCGGCCTGTTCTCACGTTGATCTGTATTTTACTTTCTATCTGAAATTTTCTGGTTTTTCTGATTTTTCTTGTTCATTTATTACTGACTGATTACATTACTTATCTCTCTATCTATCTACCTATCTATCTACCTATCTATCTACCTATCTATCTACCTATCTATAGTTTCAATGGCTGGCGGCTCGCTGCCACCTCTCTCAGCCGTAATTGCAATTGGCTGGACATATCTGTGTGACGCTGGCGGCCCCTGATCCCGAGGACATGGTCCTTTCCAGGCGGGGTTGTCAGTCATATCTGTTCGCAGCAACTGGGCAGCCACAGGCAATTTGTTCCCTGCCAGCCGAGACAGCAGCCACCTCCACCTGCCCGTTTGCACCTAATCTCAAGCCTGCCCATCTGTCCCTCCCCGTATCTACCCTAAACAGACGTCTCTATGCCAGTACCTCGGCCAATCACAAGCGAGATATTTTTCACCACCCCACCCATTCCGGACTCATGCTGTGTCAAAAAGAAAATTACCGCGCATTATCTTGAGCCAATCAATCGCCGCTGCCAATGATCTCTGTGCAGCCCCGCCTTATCTTCAGGGCAAGGTTCCGATTTCTGAGCTGGGGAACTTTGCGGGGCTGCTGTCTCTGCCGGTTTCACCCGTTCTACTGGAATGGACCGTTACGAGCATATATGATGGTCTGGAGGGGACCCTGGGGTGGACCCTGCCTCCGGCGGCTGGGGCTCTGCCCCAGACCCCGTGGCTCCTCTCGCTTCGCTCGAGTCGACCAACACGCGGGGAATGGAGGTGCTATTGCCTCTTGCCACGCTGCTCGCGAAGCGAGCACAACGGGGTCTGGGGCAACGCCCCAGCCGCCGGAGGCAGACCCACCTCTAGAAGGCATAGTTATCACTCAGATGTATAGATTTTGCCAGTATAGGGTTTCACAGTGATTGTCAAGCGAGGGTGCCAAGTGTCAGCGTAGAGGGGGTGTGAGGAACGGTTAGGCGTTGTAGGCTGCTAGGGCCTTTTGGGCGGTGGAGGTAGCACTGGCGGGGTTCGCACCTGTGACCAGACGGCCGTCCGCAACGGAGTAGTCGTCCCAAGGCCCCTTGGGCTCGGTATACTTAGCACCGGTCTTTTTCAGCACTCCTGCCACAAACGGATAATTGTTGTCTTTCAAAAACTGTGTGAGCTTGAGTTCTTCTTCGCCACGGTCGGTGAATCCAGTGACATTCTTGTCTTTCGCAAGGAGTTCCCCAGTGCTTAAGTCTTTGACTCCAGCCAGGATGACTGGTCCGTGGCAGACAGAGGCAACCACGCCGCCATTCTGGTAGATCTTGGAAGCCAATTGCTGAACGTCCTTTGCAGTTTCGAAGTCAACACAGGTACCATGGCCGCCAACAGCAAAGAAAATACCAATCTCGCTTGGGTCGACTTCTGAAGCCTTTTTGATGTTTTTGAAGGCCACATTGAGAGGAGACGTTTCGTCCTTGCTGACCTTGATCTCATCAGCATTCAAGAATGGCTCAACAAGCGAAATTGAATCCCAGCCATAATCCCCATTTTCAGAGGCAACTACAAATTCAAATCCATGTTTGGAGAGAACCTCGTAGGGATGCAGCGCTTCAGAGTAGAAAGCACCAGTGCTTCTACCATCTGGATAGAATTTGTCATGGAAACCGGTGACAGCAAGAAGAACCTTTTTTGGAGGAGTCATTTTATTTAATTGAACAGCAATTGATATAGAATTCCGTTCGTCAGATGGTTAATAAGGGGACAAGGAGAACACAATTACATCATATCACTCCCATTTGGGAGGTGGTACCAGGGAATCTGCTACATATTGCTATAACGGACAGAGATTGTATATGAAAGTAATAACTCTAGAAAGGAGTTGAAAGTCCAAAATCACGCTCATCTATCGCTCCGTTCAGATTCTATCCAAACTAAATTTCAGAATAATTCTGTATCTCTATCTTGGGTCAAATTGTTACTGTTGAGAATCACAGACCGTGCTAGAGAGCACTCCTTGTATACTGACAAAGCTTGAGTCAAAGCAAACCCCATATCAAATGCTGAGGACGCTCGTCACTTTCAAATAGCTATTCTAGTCCGTTCACTGTTCTATCTGGCTGAAATATTCTTCTGTATCTATTTGAGCGTGCAACCAGTCAAAAGTTGGAGCTGCATTGCATTGCATAGTCAGGGTCTAAATTAGAGCGCATATGCAGGTACAAGCGCAGCAGTGTTCAATAACACATGTCTAAAGAGTCACAGACTGTCGACTCGAGTAAAACAAGAGGATCTGGATTTGAGACATAGTCACCGCCGTCGGAGGAAAGTGGGTAGTAGGACAATTACGTAAAAAAATTGGATTAAAGCGAATAGAGGAATGTTAATGAAGAAAAGTAAGGAAAGAAGAAAATTATAAACAAGAGCGTCCTGTGTAGTTTTGAGTCTCACATAAGAACACTGATCAGAGTACCTACTAGGAGAACCTGTACAGCGCCCATGGTGATCATAGAAGCGCTGCCGACAGGGGCGCTGGAAGTCTGCTCAACAGCAGGCTCGGCCGAGCTGCTGTTAGCAGACGACTCAACAGAAGACACAGCGGCAACACTGACAGCAGCCAATACAGAAGACGAGAAGCTCGAAGGGGAGGAAAGTGAACTAACAACTGGAGGGGTAGTAATGGTTGCAGTAGAAATGGAACTAGTAGTGGTACCTTGGGATGGCTGTTGCAGAGACTGGGTAGACGATGAAGTTGCGGCAACGATTGTGGAAGTAGCAGAGGTAGAAGGAGCAGTGGAAGTAGCAGCGACAGCAGAGCTAGAGGTTGTTACGGCAGCAGCCAAGTCTTTTCTGGCAATACTGGCAGTAGCAGTGTAGTCGTTATACCATGGGAACTCAGTAACCATGTCGTACAAGACAGTAGCCAGACCGTCATCGCCCTCGATAATACTGGTATAATCGGCACCACCGAAAATGGCGTTCAACTCGGCAGTGTAGGTAAGAGGGATGTCCCAAATATGGGTAACCAAAAAGTCGTAGTACTTAGCATAGTATTCCTTGTTTTGAGCAGCAAAGTCATTATAGAACTCCAAGTCATATTGGTCAACATAGGAGGTTTCGTCGTCTGCGTGGGCTAAGCCAGCACTGCAAATTAAAGACAAGATGATAGCAGCAGCGACTTTGGTCATTTTTGAAGAGGTCTAAATGAGCGACTGAATTGATTGATTTAAAGGGGATAAATCGAACTGGCATTTCAAAACTTATGAGCTGGAACAGCATCTTTTATATTCTGTCTTGTCAACAGGATAAACGGGTCTGACTGCTGCTATAGACAGAATTAAGCAGCATCCGAGTGCAGCAGATGGTGATCAACCGTTGGTTCTGGGGAAAAATAATTGCCTAATTGGGGTTTCTTCAAGAAAAATTGTCGATCATATGTGCCTTATAGGCTGCTAATGCACTGATCTTCGGCTGCCAGACTTTAAAACTGTTAACTGTCAGAATAAACGTGTTGAATCAGACGTAACAGTTCGACAGTTGTGTTCATCAAACGAGACCCCTGCTTTATTGTAAGGGGTTGTTGAGTAGTTGTATGCGAGACTAGTGTATTTTCGAGTCCTAAGAATAGCAACTGCTGGCGCTAGTGACCACTAAGAGTTAGACATCACTTGCTTCGAAATAGGACTCAGGAGTAGCAGCCTACTGGGGATAGCATACTAGTGGGAACCTCTATTTCAAACGCTGCAAATCGATATACCCTATGCTGTACCCTCTGACTGTGATTTATCGTTGTTAGACAATATCAAATTCCCAACGGTTAACACCGTTTATGTATATGCACGGCTGCACTGTAAACATGGATCATCTCCTCAGATAGGGCCATCCAAACATTGTACTAATATATCACAAATAACAGAAGGCCATCGCTCCATCAGCTATGTTTATGAAAAAAAGTAACCACCAATACATATACTGAAGGCTCTTATATCTTTGTGTTTGGAATACTTGCAGGAGTTTATTTAGCTGAGCCGCCATTTATAATATTTATAATTAGTAGGCGCGTCTACATTAGAACGCAAAGTTGCATTCAAATAACATGGATCGAGCGGAGCAGGAAGCCGAAAGATTCTTTTTTCAGTCGCCAGTAACACTATACTCGGTTTCTAAATTATATCACTTTAATCCAGAGGATGACGATAAACTGGATACCTATCGTCGGACCTTGATGGCCATCCTGAGACGACAGTATCAGTTGGGTCACGAAACCGCGAATACCACGCTGACAGTAGATCAAGATATTGAATGGTTGACTCTACCATGTCGAAACTCATTAATTCTGCATTTCATATTTGTCCACGGAGTTGACGCCAACCGTATTCACCGAGTGTGTCTCGCTACAAATGGCAGCTCCCTTGGCGGGGTGCTGTTGACCAGTTGTTCTCTGTTAATGGCTTCGTTAGTATCTAAGTGGATGGAAAAAACATTCGACTGCCAAATCTACCCATTACCAGTGAACGAGAATTTCCTGCTGAATCAGTATAGAAAGTATCTCGTGCGAAATCTAGAAGAAGATCATTCGATAGCGGACTCCCAACTGATATTCGCGACGCCCACTGCTAAACCCAATCTACGCTCAATAACTGTGTCTCTACGAGGAGACGATATATCTCAAATATACCAGAGGATCCGGCACACTGATAATTCCGACGTTGTCGAGGGAATCGTACGACATATTCGACGAAATGCGAATCTCGATTTAGACAAATTCAAGCTCGAAAGGGTCAATTGTGGAGGCTTTGTGCTGACAGCTATGGGCAAACTCAAACTATTTCGCCAGTTCTACACTTTTGACCAGCTCATAGATCTTACACTGGAAATGCTTGAAATGGCCTCGAAGAGAAAGACATCTGTCTGAACTCCATTTGTTTATTTATTATTATTTATTCACGGCCGTAGGTCATTTAATGCTTCAGGTGGCAGGGGCGCCCAAGACCCCATTCCTCCTATTGACAGGAAGTACCAGCACCGTCGACATAACGACTCGAGCGAAGCGAGAGGAGCCGTGGGGTCTGGGGCGCAGCCCCAGCCGCCGGAGGCAGAACTCACACCCTTGAATTAAATCACCATCTTGCAAGATGATCTGCACCGTGAGCTTCAATCGTCACGATACTTGTTGACTGACACTTGGCACTGGTCTTGCAAAAGCAGTAGCTGGAATCAGTTCAGATTATTATTCAACTCCTAAATTAATAGATCTTTAATCAGTTGCAAAAATTAGAACAGGAGTGAAGAACTGGGTCGTTAGCTGAAGTAAACAAACAACTTCACGTATACGCGGCTAAGACGCGCGGTACCATGAAAATCCCCACAGAGCCATCTCGATACTTCCGACTCCAATGTCAGGGGTATATCGGAGGTCGACAAGGAGTCTACCTTTCGAAAAGACTGACGAAGAGAGAGAAACAGATGAGAAGCATAATAAAGCACTGGGCAGCTCAATTGCTATAGATACACGGATGCCACTTAAAGTTCTAACGAAAGTGTTCATCCTGGTAAAGTTGCTTCTTATAGGTACTATACTAATTGTTCCAAAGCAATATGATACATCTTCTCAGCTGATAATCGCTCCAACGGATATAAAGCTAGAATGGCCTCATGGTCCTTTACTAGCGTCCTTCACAACCACTATCTGGAAATTATTACAATTGACGACTAATTGCTTGGTGCGCAAATTGACAATATGGGACTCCGTTTATTTCACATCCTTGGCGCAGAGAGGCATATTATACGAACAAGAATGGGCTTTCGGCCGGTTCTGGTGGTTAACTGTTAGGGTTATCACGAACAGTTTCGTCATCTCAAAGCATATTGTGTCGGAGCTCATGAGGGGTAGTGATGATTTTCAGTTCACACAATTTCTCTCTGTCGCATCACCATCGTTCTCTAATGATAATAGCATTCCCCTTGAAAACTATGCCATAACCAGCATTGCCCTGGGCAATATTAATCATTACTTGGCAATGTTATTGCTCTACAAATTAACCAGAGAAGTATTTCCCAATCGCGGATCTAGATTTGCTCAGACTACAGCAGCGTTATATGCCATATCACCGGCAGGAATGTTTTTAGTTGCTGGCTATATCGAGAGCACATTTGCATTATTATCATTTTTAGGTCTTTTTTTAAGACAGCGAAACCGACATCTTCTTGCTGGGGCCATTTTTGCTCTCTCTTGTGGATTCAGAAGCAACGGTCTGCTCTGGGGCATTGTGTTTCTTTATGACTTTCACGTACATGTAAACTCCTTTGCCCGGGAAGATATCCTACCCTTGCTAATGAGATATAGTCGATCCTCTTCGGATATCATGTTTGTTGGGGTACAAGCGCTCCGAACCAAATCTGGACTCAAGAAAATCATCAAGATTGTAGAAATCACCATATCAGGGCTGCTGATAGCTGCTATGTTTTTAGCTCTTCAGATTCACGGCTATAGAGAGTATTGTCTATCATCATCGGAGGTACCGCTATGGTGTAATAGAATGATTCCGTCGATATTCACATATGTCCAAGATAAATACTGGGGTGTTGGTTTTCTCCGGTACTGGACACCTAACAACATTCCTAATTTTCTGTTTGCCTTACCGACATTATATATTATCTGGAAGTCGACGTTGGAGTTCATTAAAAATAAAGACTTTGTTGATCCTCGTCATGATAAATCGGCAGGTCCTAAAAACAGGACAGAGAATTCAACGCCGCTGGTAAATACATCATCTGCTTACGTTCTCGTGCCGTTTACGCTTGTGCAGTCTATCACAGGAATCTCTGCACTTCTTGTCTGGCATGTTCAGATTATAACCCGTGTTTCGACTTGCTTGCCGGGTATTTACTGGTTCGTCGCACATGTTATCACAGGTTCATCGTTGCGACAGATAGAATTGGGTCGCAGATTTATAACCTACACCTTTATGTGGATAATAGCACAGGGAATCCTATTTGGAGCGTTTCTTCCACCAGCATAATAAAAAAACTTCATTAATATCAATCAATATATAAATACAGGCAGACATCACTATCTGCTTCTGGCCCGTGCGCCTAATTGAAGCAGAAAGCTACAATCAGGAACAGGATCTAGCAATTACCTCTATTGACCACTAATAGCCTTGCCTGACTGAGCCAACGCTTCTCTTCGCGATGCGTCTTCAAGAAGCGCTGTATCTACAGCATTGGCCGGTAAATGAACATATCTAACTACTGAACCTCTGATAAAGAGATTTTTGACTGCACTCTTCGTTGGGTTAGAATCTATCAGACTAAAGATCTGCCTATATCGCTTGAACCAGGTTGCTCAATAACATAGGATACAACCTATTTTATAGCATATTACACCATACTACTTTTCCGAAAGTCACTTACCAAATGCGGGTAGCTTGATTCATCAAGGGTGGTGATATCGTCCAACTTCAAGTTCAAGTATTGGTCCACAGACTTCAAGGTTCCTCTGATTGACATGTCATTTTTGAGTTCCACGGTGATCTATTTGAAAGTTAGTAGCACGTCCATAGAGCCTGTTCGTCTATCCAAATTCCTCACCTCATGATCTATTAACGTCTTGAAAAAGGAAAAAAGAAGCATTTCGTTTGTTCGCTGTGTTTATTCTAGCTGGCTTCTACTTCCGTGAATAGTCAAATTTCAGCTACCATAGCAGTTCGCAGTTACAATAGACCAATTACACCTTTATAAGACTTCAAGTCTGTTAACCGGCCTCTCTCCATCTCCTCCCTTCACTATTATAACGCGTACTTGCAGATCGCGCGCCTAATTGCAGAACAACCCCTAGCTCTCGAGGAGGACATTTGGCATAAACATACAATTTCAAGCCACTGTTTTGAAATAATATCATACACTTTTTTCTTCAGCTACTTATTTCTTTCTTTATAAAATGTCAGGATCTACATGGTTTGATAAGATTAAACTTGATTTCAAGGATGTCTCTGTTGTCGACGACAAGATCGATACCACTCAATTCCTAGAGGCTTCTGAATCGCTGGTTACTCTCTTTGGTATGTTCGTTTGTATTCTTGGAAAATAAAGGGCGGATTGTTTGATCCCATAGAAGGCAAATATTTATAGAGCATCTGGGACACTCGTTCCCGCGTTTGTGCCCTGACTATCTTCTGACCATGAGGAAGGGTGTAACAATCGCTAACTATTAGATCTGTTCGGAAGCTCTGCTTTCTCTGTTGTTCAAAGTGACATGACTGGTAATATTAAGGTAAGTCATAGTATATCAAGCGCAATATTGAGAGATACTAACTGGATATAGAAAATTAGAGCTAAACAACTTGCCAATCCAGCTGCATCGCTGACTCTCCAAGACATTGTCTTGGGTGAGGTTACTGAAAAGACCAAAAGTGCTACTCAAGGACTGTTGTGGCTCACTAGAGGTCTTCGTTTCACTGCTGATGCCGTTAGAAGAAGTGTCGACAACCCCGACGAAGAATTGGCTACTTCGTTCACTCAATCTTACAATGCTACCTTGACGAAGTATCATAACATGCTGATCCGTCCTGTTTTCAAGCTTGCCATGAAGGCCTGTCCTTACCGCAAAGATTTTTATGAAAAATTAGGTACTCCTTTGGAAAAAGTGTTGGCCCAGTTGAAGGAATGGCTCTCCGCATTGGAGAAGATTGTAGCCATTATTGAGAACTTTCTCACTAGCGGCAACTATGCCAAGGGCTTATAAGTGGTTCCTAGATAATGAAAACAGGAACCCGGTAAAATATTTGTAAGGTACAGATTAAGTCATATATTAGAGTATAAGATATTTCCAAGTTTTATATACACATTACACACAATGAACGCATACTACTTGCCCCTGCATTAAGTGCATCGAATGACACACACACAAGCAAACCAGCCCACCTGGCCATTGCAAATATCCACGCTAACGAGGATAATAATACACCGTCCAAGATATAACAACTGGGATGAGAGCGAGGAGCCTTGAGGTCTGGAGCGGAGCGATGGCTACTGGAAACCCCATCGTTCTCGGGTGGGAGAGAGCCGCATGCGCCGCACATCTCGGCTACTTAAATTGCGCGGCTACTCTAATTTTTAGTCCCGTAAGCATTGATATTCACCTCAACTTGACATACACTGATCTGTTTTGCTCTATTACACAATTGTTAAAATATTAATTTGAAAAGAAGCGAAATGTCGGTGGTTCTTCAGGCAGATTCTCCAGAAGCGAAAAAGCTAGAACAACTAGTTTTAGAAAATATCGGGACTTTTGGAATCGAAGAGGATCCTGATTTCATTGCTCAATATATTGTGTTGATGATTACAAATGGTAAAACAGAAAGCGAGATATCAGAAGAGTTGGGAGGTTTACTAGGTGATAAATTCCGTGATGGCGAGTTCGCTAAATGGTTATTTCAAAATGCTCATTCTATTGCTTCTGCAAGCAATTCTAATGACCTATCCAACGGCAATCACACGAACTTGAATGCTACTCAACAACAACAGCAACAGCAGCAGCCGAGCCAAGCCCCCGTCTCAGCTTTTGGAGAGTACAGAGACAGTACAAATCAAAATAACGGTCCTCAGGATAGCTCGTTAAACGATCGATTCAACCCAAGACCATTCAGAGGCGGTTTTAATAAGAATGGTATCAGCGGGGGAATTTCCAAAACTCCAAATGGCGGTGGAATGAAAATCAGAGGTGGAGCAAATTTTAAAAGAAATGGAAATATCGGAGGGTTCAACGGTCAAAATGCTGCCAGTGCCTTTGCTGCTGGAAATTTCAACATTGGCGGTATGGGGACTGGCTTCATTGCACCAGGTGGTGAAAACGGAGCTTATCAGTCGGAGAACAACCTGGAACTTGGTGCAGTGCCCAGACCACGTTTGATCATGGAACGATGTAAGAATTGGCCAAACTGTCCAAACTATCCTTGCGAGTATCTCCATCCCAGCCGTCCTTGCAAGATATATCCCAATTGTCCAAAACAACCTGGTACTTGCAATTTCGTTCATATAGGAGAGGATGAACCTCCATTCAACGGATTCAAATTCCAACTACCACCCCCCGAAGTGGTGGAGACTATCAAAGAACAACATGCAGTATTTCTTGAACAACAAAAGAAACTGTCATCTCTTTCGCAGCCCTATCCATTTTACAACAACCAGCAGCAACCATACCAACAAGCGGCAAGAGTACCAAAAATCGTTCTCTGTAAATATTCCGATCGTTGTGTCAATAAGGCCTGTCCTTGTGGTCACCCAACACCTGCTAATGATAATGCCAAGGTGACTGTTCTAGAATGGTGCCCTGATTCAAAAGACTGTGCAAATGCTGAATGTGAAAAAGCCCATCCATCGGGTAGTCTCGTTAGAGTGCCTGCCCCTCTTCCTACTGAACGAGTCCTTGAAACCTGCAAATTTGGGGTTCGTTGTACCAACTCTAACTGTCGTTATCGTCATCCTTCGAGCCCAGTTATCTGCCGTGATGGAGCTGGCTGCACTCGTATTGATTGTATTTTTACCCACCCTACAGAAGAAATGTGTAAATTTGGCGTCAACTGTAAAAAACCCAATTGTCGTTTTAAGCATCCTGAGGGCCATGGTTCTGTATCAGCGGTTTGGGTCAAGGATCAAGAGAAAACTGGATCTACCAGTGAAAGGCAATTTGCCGAATCTGAAGATCAGGTAATGGAAACCATTATTCCCACCGCAGAGCAACTAGCAGAGCAAACGGCCAACTAGGAACTCACAAAAATGACTATATTTAATTATCATGTATTTATTTTTGATTTTTCAATGTATTTTGCTTCTTGAGTCGTTCAAGATTGTTCATAATTTCTATTTACTGCTTACATCTGCAAAGATATCGGGCTGGCTTGGCCAGGCCCGACTCTGCTTCTAACAACGTATCTAATTGCTCCCTTTTTTTTAACTGGCCAGTGTGAAGACTGGATGCGAAATCGATAATAAATATCTAAACAGAGCACAGCTCGAACCATTCAGGAGGCGGTACCTGTGATTCCAGTCTATCGGGCTGCACAGAAAACTGCATTAGCATTCCG
This sequence comes from Sugiyamaella xylanicola (nom. inval.), assembly GCA_001939105.2. Taxonomy (NCBI): domain Eukaryota; kingdom Fungi; phylum Ascomycota; class Dipodascomycetes; order Dipodascales; family Trichomonascaceae; genus Sugiyamaella; species Sugiyamaella xylanicola (nom. inval.). The sequence goes on from MQSX02000021.1 coordinate 98,670, forward strand.
GCAACTGTGTGCCAAAGTATATGACCTGAGAAAGTTAGGTTTGTGTACGGACCAAACGAATCCTGCGAAGCGCGACCTAGGGATATAAGGCGAAGCACAACCGCGAGATTATACTGAAGGAATTCTACTTACAATGGAATGTCCAGATGCCAGGGTTATCAGCAACAAAACGGACCAAGGTCCATCCAAATCCCGTTACTTGCACAGTATCCCTACGGATAGGATTGCTAATATCAATGTTTTTGTACATCTCTGGCTTAAAATAGCCTTGTCCTGAAGCTAAAACCCAGAATTTGTAGCCATGTAAATGGAACGGATGAGCACTGTGTATTGTTAGTTTGCATAATTCTCTCAATTCTCTCTGAATGGAGCAAACTTACCCATCGTCATAGTTGTTTATAAGTAAATCTACTACCATTGGCCTGTCGATGGTTAGAACCATATCTCCATTAGCCCAGTCCGGGGTGGCTGATGAGCTGTCAAATATTTGCTGAGTCCGCCCACTATCTATGCCGTTATAAACTTCGTTGAGGGTCGAGTAATTTGATTCATGCTTTTTGTATGTGGAAGAATTGAAGTAACCTAATGATATTTGATGTGCTCCAATCATAAACGATGCATCAAGATGAATAAGAGTACCTGGTTCAGGGGCTGCCATTGGGAATGACGGCACTAGTAGCGTTTCATTCAATTCTAGACATTTCACCGTCCCATCGAGCTGACGAGTTTTCTCAGTATCAGGCTGCGACGGAGGGACCCCATTGTTGGCAATAGTTAACCTTGTCATTTCAGGGTATGAGAGGATAGCTCGTAGCTCTGGGTCCAAATGAGGGTTTTCACCATCATAGCAGTACGTATTCATAGAAGCACGCAGCCAATGGCTTACTGATGCAGAGGACTGATTCATTGTGACTAAAACTGAATATCTCTGAGCATTTGCTAATCGCAAGGCTTGTATACTCAGTGGTTCGGTATTCACGCCATCGGCCTCTATGACTCGAAGTATATGATTGTCAATCGAAAAATCAAATTCTGAAAATCCTCCAGCGCTAATGATACGGAATCTATAGGTTTTATCATCCAAGACGGGGATCATTATTCCCTGATCTGTTTCGTTGTCTCTACAAGTGTAATTCTCGGAAGGATTAATTTTGCTGCAGTTAAAACTATTTTTGCCTTGGATCAAGCCCGAGTCGGGAATCGGCTCGGCATTTTCAACATCTGGTGCAATGTATGATTTAATTAGATCGTAAGAGTTGTCAAAATAAAGATCACTCAATAATATAACTATTTCTTCGTCGTATTGATCTTTGTACTTTTCATCTTCTTCTTTGGAATGGATCACAACAGGACCGAATACACCCTCAAGATACTGTGTACTATAGTGTGAATGATACCAGTAGGTACCCCATATATTATCCAGAGTGAAATTATAGGTAAAAGCTTTACCAGGGGCTATTCCACACTGAGTTATACCTTCGGCACCATCCATGTAATTTGTTCCGTTTTGATGCAATCCATGGAAATGAAGCGCTGAAGACGTAGAGGCATTGTTGAAGTAATTGACAATTATTCTATCTCCTTGATTGGCCTCGATTAATGGTCCGGGAAATTTCCCATTTATGAGGGTCATGGTCTTTTTCACACCAGCGGGGTATGTGTCTTCTACCTCACTGATAGTGAAATTATATTCTCTTGTCGTTGGGGGGACGTCAGAGTTCCATTTACCAAATCTCGATAAGTGGTAATCCCTTGAAGTGTCCAATTGCCATGGTTCTAAGGGAGCACCATATACTGTTGAGTTTGCTTTCCCAGCGCCATCGTCACTAGTTAGCATGTCATACAGATTCGAATACAATCCTCCTGAATTGGATCCACCATATTCAATATCTGACTTTGTGAAGAAATGGGGCAATAGTGCGATGACGAAAATGCACACTACTATGCCTGAAACAGCGGCCACCAAATAGCGAGTCTTGCTGCTGGAAGGCTCTGTCAGTTCCTGATTCTCATCATCATCTTTGTGAAATCGATTCTGATCACCACCATCTAAAGGGTCATATGCTGACATAATGTTAAGAAGTTGTAGTTTTAGAAGATTGTTTCTTCACCCAATCATCTGCGCACAATTAGATATATATTGAGCTGTAACCAGGTAACCAGGTCAGAGTGATGTTAATTTCCGACCTAAAGTTTAATTTCTACCTTAAACTGCCGACCCGCTCTCTAAGATTGATTGAACCTTAAACAAATGGATTTCGATAGTGCCACCTTTGTCTGCGTGAATAGCTGTTTGGTTTTCAAAAATTTGCAACATGGAATAGATAGCCATTTTCCGGTCTTTTCAGGGGTAACAGACGGCACTGAGCACGTGGATATGGGCTGGATATGTATGGTTTCCTAATAAACTTTTCTGCATATTTGGCAGCATGTGTCATGGCAACGGTTTTTGACAGAGACTGCAGCATTAAATTGATTGTGCCTGCATATTAATCGCTGCCATTTTCCGAACTTTTGGTACTCTGCCATGGTCATGGTCCAACTCTCACTAGTGCCACTTCGAACCTATGTTAATGAAAAGATAGTGGATCCGTTTGCTGGTATGTCGTTCGAGACTTTTGCTCATTTCTCATCGTAAATAATTCCTAACATGCATAAGCTATTCTGACAGCTAGCTCCACTGAGACTATCATACATCGCAGGAAGATTTGACTAGTTGATTTTATGAAGCGTCAGCTATATGGATGTAACTACAGTTTCAAGCCCAACGAATACATAATATTCGGCCTTGATTTTTCTTATCTGCTGATTAAGCAAAGTGGTTTGAAAGGGAATTTCAGTTGACTCTACGCTCCTACATTCAGCCTTGCCAGCGTATAGATCAAGATTCACCTCGTCCGCATGCAAGATCCAAACCAAGTCACGAGCGTTATTCTAAGAATACGCTTATGGTGGGACCATTATATATATAGACTTTACTGAGATGGCTCTTAAAAAGAAAAGGGGTCAAAATCCAAAGACCAATCGACAGCCTGCCCTTGGGACTAACAGTGATACGCCTGATCTGGGACCTCCAACGATTGCCAGTGGACCAGACGAAATGGGCCGTGAACCTGGAGACGCTGAGGAAAGGTTTGCATCCTCGACGCCGAATTTAGGGTCACACGATGAAAAAGACTCAGAACTATTATCGCCAGCACCAATTGATGGAGGTGAGGCCTTTAAATCAGAAGAAAATAGTCAAGGTGGTACTAGTAAGAAGTTCCTGCAACATCGGCCGTCCAAAAGTAATCTACACGAGCCAGATGAGCCTAATCAACCCAAACGAGAACGGTCCTCGTCTGTCAATGTACGGCCTCTTACTTTATGGGATTATCTTCTTTTAGAATTGGGCGATAATGAGTCTACAATGTTTGCACAGGACAAAGCTGAACACTTATCTAATGTGATTAAGGTGCCTCTGTATTTGGAGAGGGTCATTTTTTTTGGCATGCTAACATGCTTGGACTCGTTTCTTTACATATTCACGATACTTCCGATTCGTATCCTTTATTCATTTTACAGGCTAATTATATTCCGAGCGTCCAATGCTAGGAAGTCTGACGCGTTGAAAGGAGTTATTCTAATAATAGTCTTGTATTCGATGTTACAACTAGATACAAGTAGAATCTATCATAACATCAGGGGCCAAGCAGCGATCAAGTTGTATGTGATGATAAATGTACTGGAGGTGGCAGATAAGCTATGCTCTGCTCTTGGGCAAGACATGATCGAGTGTTTGTTCTCTGCTAGTACTCTTAGAAGCTCATGGAGATTACCAGTGTTCTCCATATTAGTAGGCGGTTATTTTTATGCTCATTGTTTGATTATGTTGTATCAAACAATCACATTGAACGTAGCTGTCAACTCTTACTCCAATGCGTTATTGACATTGCTCCTAAGTAATCAATTCTCTGAAATAAAAGGGGCTGTGTTTAAAAAGTTTGAACGAGAAGAGCTCTTTCAGCTGACTTGTGCTGATATAACAGAACGCTTCCAATTGATGGTCATTTTATTGGTTATTGGTGTAAGAAATGCTGTTGAAGTCAGTAATGTGGGAGTGATTCCTGCCTCCTGGGCTGGCTGGAATCGTTGGCTTGGTGCGTTGTTTGGGCCAGCTCTAGTTGTAGTTGGCTCTGAAGTAGTCGTCGACAGCATGAAGCATGCTTATATCACCAAGTTCAACAGCTTGAAACCAAAAGTTTATCGAAAGTTTTTAGATGTGTTAGCCATGGATTATGCCGATAATGCTCTCTCTGATCAAATCGTTAGCAAACGAACGGGCTTACCAGTTTATCCGCTGGCAATAGTTTCTGCTAAGATGCTTCTACAGTCATATAATATGCTGGTTGAACAGAATACATCTACTACTGTTGGAAATATAATTCAATCACCAACCGCAACTATCACCTTGAATTCGTCAAAAACAGCGCCACCATCAATACTCGGCAAGATTGACAGTTTTCTTTCAAAAATGGGCTTTTGGCCTGCCCTATCCTCTACTACCAGTGTAGCAACTGCCTACCCGACCCCAACAGAGTCACCTGGGCCTATAACTACCACAAGTGTGGGTTATCAATTTGAGATACCTTTCGAAGTTTTATCTTTGTTGAACACTTTGGTGATATGCAGCATAATATTCATAGTACTTCTGTTTGTCAAATTGGTCCTTGGAGTGCTATTACTACGCTATTCTACCAAGAGATATGCTGTCGTGCGTCGCTATCGGCAAAATAGAAGCCACAAGGCTCGTGATGATTACTCTGAAGTTAAACCAACTGGAGTACTCGATGAGAAGATAAGAAGTGGGTTATACGAACCCGAGGAAGATGTTCCCAACACCAAGAAGCCTAAGCACTCGTCTACCAATGATGGATACGGCGATCTTCTAGGTGTGTCACGGTTTAAAATGTCTTCGAAAAGAATTTGGTAGTCTCCAATTAGCTCATCTATTCTATTTATTTTTCAATTTACTCTTATTCTTTTAGAGTTGAATTTATATATTGATATTTACAGTCCTGATATGTGGTAAGATCAGGCAGGAATTTATGTACAAATTGGTAAAGAGCCAAAGATATCTAGAGTCTTTTCGAAGCTTTACTAACAGATTTCTCTGCCGTTTGAGAGAGCAAAGTGACCAGGCGTCTAACTCTTGATGGCGGTAAGCGCAACCTAGCGAGCAGAACAAGGACTGATGTCAAGAATGCCAAACTACCTGCCTGATGACTAGCAGCCAATGGAGTTGGAACAATCCAAAGAAGGGTCGAGATACCTAAACCTGCTTGAAGAGTAACAAATCCTAAGGCAGCAGCACTACTACGAATTACTGATCGCGGTACGAAAGCTTTAAAGCGTAAGCTATATAAATGCATCGCTAATGTAGCAGTCCAAGTAGTAACAGCCAGTACTCTATGGTTGAATTGTACAGTTGTGGGGTTTTCTAACATGTTCTTCCAGAACAGATTGAAACTCGAAGATGAGTCGGTGGCATATTGGGGGCTAAACATTTCACTTCTTGATGGAGCAAGGCCCTCACCCATAAAAGGGAAAGAATTGTAGATAAGACCGGCATCAAGTCCTGCTACAAAAGCACCGGACATAGAGGTGAGGAATGTGAGACATGCAAGGGCAAATACAACCCTTCTCAAAGGTTTCACAACTGGACTCGATAGAGAAGTAATTTCTTTCAGGGCAGCCTGGGGATTGCGAACCCACCTCGATTCTCTTAACACATCCAAACCTGTATTAATCATGGCAATGTAAAGCAAAAAAGCTGCTCCCAAATGTGTCGCCAGTCTATATTGTGATACTCTTGGATGGGAACCAGGTTTATCCAAGAAGTCTTGGTCGAGACCTGACTTGACCATCCACCATCCAATAAATCCTTGGAGAGCTAAGAGTCCCGAAATCAAAACCAGATTTTTTGTAGCATGTGGACTTGTTTTACGGGCAAATACAAAGTATGCAGCGGGAAGAACAAACACTAAGCCAATTGTTCGACCCCAAAGACGGTGTGCCCATTCCATATAATAAATAAATTTATACTCATCGAGAGTAATGTTGGAGTTAAGAATCTTATATTCTGGAGATGCTTTGTATAATTCAAACTCTTTCTCCCAGTCTTCGTGAGACAATGGGGGAATAGATCCAGTAACTGGCTTCCATTCAGTAATACTCAGACCTGATTCGGTCAATCTAGTCAAACCTCCCAAAACAACTATACCAAAGACAAGTCCGGCACTTCCCACCAACCAGTACCCGACGAATTTGGATGAATTAGCTGGTGCACGCTTTGCATTAGTCTTTGGGTGTGATTTGTTTTGCGTCTTATTTAAAATATCCGAAACCAGCTTTTTCTGTCTTTGGATATTGGCAGAATCTGATAAGCTTGCGTCTGTTAATTGTGTAGCTGTTGTGGAAAATTTTCTGAAGGAACCAAACTTTTTAGCTGAGAGTTCAGACACTACCCGAGCAGAAGAATTTCTCGAATTGATAGTCGAAAAATGTCTAGGACTGACACTGTGAGAAGAGCCCTTTGTGACCACTTGGCCGCCAGAAACATTCTTTCCTTTGGAAAAGCTTGATAAGATTGAACTAGCTACATTCTTGGATCGATACTGGGCACCTCCAACACAGAACTTTGACCCACAAGACCGAGCCACTGAGGAGATGGACATGTTCCTCAGGAAGAAAAACTGAGATTGTGCTAATGGAGTCATTGCAGTGAAATATGACCGTGGCCTATTAGCAGACTCTACCGTCTAAGGTCCAAATTTGACTTTTCAAGTATTCAACCTCTTGGGGTAACCAACTTCAAGTTTTTTTGTTCTGTGGTATGACTTTAGACGAGTTTTTATTGAATGAAATCTCGGGCCAGATACAGCCGCTTCTGAACCTACATGCGCTCTCGCGCAGTGTGGGGCGCGGTAGCGGATCGTGATAAGTAATTACTGCCTGCATAGTGTCTCCAGTTTCTGGATGGCACAAGCTCATACAACCACCTCTCCACAATGGCGTCCTTTAATCCAGAGGCTACTCTACAATTAGAGGAGTCTCTTCTCAGAGTGCCCTATGAGACAATGAGAAGAACTTTTAAGCAGGCACAAAAAAATTTGGAAAGAGATAGCGATTTTGTGCGAGACTCAACAAAAGAGTTGAGCGCGCTAGTTAGTAAAGAACCAGGTACTCAAGATACTACAGTGATCAATGCTAAGCTTGACGAGATGGTGACAAGAATGAAAGGACTGAAACGAAAGCTATCCTCACTAAAGCTAGAGCAAGATCGGCATATTGATACCACTAAGGCCAGAATTGACTATTTAGCTCAACTATTTACTATTGATAACTACGAAACCTTCAAATATGAAGAATGGTCAAAAAATCGGCTTGATATTCTCCTAGTAGACTATTTTCTTAGATGTGGCTATGCAGGAACTGCTAAACAACATGCCAAGGCTAGAAAGATAGATTCAGTTGTTGATATGGATATTTTATTCCAATGTCATAAGATAGAACAAAGTCTTCGGCAGCAAAAGACTGCTGAATGCCAGACCTGGTGTTTAGAGAACAAGACCCATTTGAGAAAGATATCTAGCCCTCTAGAATTTGAAATTCGTCTCCAGCAGTATATTGAGTTGGCCAGAGAACGAAAGTTAACTGAGGCCATCAATCATTCGAAGAAATTCTTAGTTAAGAGCGCTGATACGAGATTGAAAGATGTTCAACAAGCATCGGCTCTACTTGCTTTTAGTCCAGATACAAACGTTAGTCCATACAAGGAATTATACTCCGTAGACAGATGGGACAAATTGGCAACGATGTTTGTTAATACCTTTCTGAATCTCCATGGTCTGCCTCGCCAGTCGGCATTAGTCGAATATTTGGCTACGGGTATTTCTGCCCTGAAGACATATTCCTGCATTCAAACCGATCTCGATTTCAAACCAAAGATGGACTTATCCAAAGGACATATGTGTCCTGTTTGTTCTGACGAACTGAACAAACTGTCCAGGTCCCTGCCTTATGCATTGCACACACGATGCTATCTGGATAGCGACCCAGTTGTGCTTCCAAATGGTAGAGTTTATGGCCGGGAGAAGCTTATAGCCTATTCAGAGAAAGCTGGCGTCGACCCAGAGGAGGTGGCAGATCCCACTACTCAAGAGGTATTTGATGTTGACGAGCTTAAGAATGTTTTCCCAACATGAGAGGCTACCCACTTTCATCATTCTTTTTCTTACGAACTTACGACTTGCGCATAAATCATAACATATTCACGAATAAATAATCAATAGGTATAAATATAATATAATACAATAAATAAATCTCTCCGATGTCCGGTTGAGACAGATGGTTTCGGCCCCCCCAGATCTCACTAGAATGTGTGTAAGAAACGATTTGAAACATTTCTAAAGCTTATTTCCACAATGTCTACCCATTTATAAACGGAATGAACAGACACCACAATAATTGAGCTCAGGTAAGACTTCGAGCGGGCATGTTTAATCAGAATCATTGTCAGCATCAAGTTTCTTTGATTTTGAAACGGAGTTGGGCTTCTTCTTCCTATCACCCTTTGGCTTGAATATCTCAAATAAATACATCTTAGCTGCTCTTGTACGTTGAGGTTTTGATGTATGGCCTTCCTTGGATGTGAGGTGATGGCTGTACTCTGGGAAAGCATCCCATTCAAAAGTGCCACTTCTTTGCAAGGCTAGCCCGGTAGATCTGGCTAACTGCTTGATATTCCAAGAAGAATATGGCTCTCCATCAAATAGAGTAACCAGAATCTTCCCACTAACAGGATTTATCATAATTCTAGCTGATTTGAAAAACGACAGCATTAACTGTTGATGCTGAAGAATATTTCGATCTTGGTCTTTGACGGAATTTCCTAGGTGGGGGAAGTTAAATATACAGACATCATATCGTCCAATATTTTGCCTTAAAGACTTTGTCTTTTCCAATTTTGTTCCATCAATTCCGTAGAGTATTTCAGCTTTAGGACTCTCCACTAAGTAATCCAAATGATCTTGAATGGTGCTTGGATACTTGTTCTGAAGCTCTTGCTCGCTGTCTAAACTGGTGGCTGTTGCAAAGGCAACTAGTTCGTGAGATAGTATTGAACGAGAAAATGAATAATCGCCTTCTCCAATCAATAGTACTTTATCTGATTTTTCGAAAGGAATCCAATATCGTTTCTTGGAAACAGTTCCTTCGCTGTCTTCAGCATCTCTCTTCCTCTTAATCCCGTTGGCTTTATCTTTCACATGCTGCTGTTTCTCCTTCTTCTTTGCCGCAATCTTTTCTTGTAAAGCAGCTTCCTTCACTTTATGCTGCTCCTTAGCCAACGCTGCCACCAATCTACCTCGTCCCATTACTTTTACTTCAAAAACGGTTCAAAAATATCCAAATCAAACCTGATCTGGACCTCATGAAATCTTTTGGTGGTTAGGTTAAAATACCAAATTACCACTGGAGTTTGTTCAAGCTCAACTGCCAGATTAATCTCGTGATATTTCTCGAAATGCAGTAACTGCGGAGAATCATCCGATTCCATTCAGCATTGTTCAAATAAGTATCAAAGGATTGCCATTTGATTCTTAGATTCTAAACTTTCAAGTCACATTGCCTATTAAAAAACAATTTAAAATGTCGGAGTCTGCTGACCAGCCTGCCCCTGCCATTGCTGGAGACCCAACTATGCGGTCTAAAATGGAGGCTCTTATTCGCAAGAAGCAGAAGGAGATTATAGCTGCCTTAGAGAAAGTAGACGGTGGTGAAAAGAAATTCTTCTTAGATGAATGGGACCGTCCTGAGAAGAGAGGAGGTGGAATCACTGGTGTTTTAGAAGGAGGAAAGGTCATTGAAAAGGCTGGTGTTAATATTTCGATCGTGCAAGGTGAGATTCCTCCTCCTGGAATCAAAAAAATGAAAGCAAATCATTCCACTGTGTATGCCCCAGAAGGAGAAAGTTTGCCATTCTGGGTATGCGGATTGAGTATGATTGTGCATCCAAAAAACCCAATGGCGCCAACTACACACTTGAACTACCGTTATTTTGAAACTCAAAATCCTGATGGTAGTCCTCAGGCCTGGTGGTTCGGCGGCGGCGCTGACCTGACTCCATATTATTTGTTTGAGGAAGATGCTGTTTTATTTCATCAAGCTCATAAAGATGCTTGTGATAAGCATGATCCAGAATATTATACCAAGTTCAAGGCATGGTGTGATAAATACTTTTACAACGCCCATCGTCACGAAGGTCGTGGTATCGGCGGCATATTTTTTGACGACTTGGCTGATAAAGAACCAGAAAAGATTTACGAGTTTGTACAATCTGGCTTTGATGCTTTCATTAGCGCATATGTCACCATTTTAAACCGTAGGAAGGACCTTCCCTATAATGAAGAGCAGAAGAATTGGCAACTAATCCGTAGGGGACGTTATGTGGAATTTAACCTTGTCCACGATAGAGGTACTGCCTTTGGCCTTCAAACTCCTAACGCGAGAATAGAATCTATTCTGGTTTCGCTGCCATTACATGTATCTTGGGTGTATAACCACCATCCGGAACAAGGCTCTGAAGAAGAGAAGCTTGTTGAGGCTTTGAAGACGCCTAGAGAATGGATTCAATAGCAAAAACTTTGCAATTGGATTAATGTAAATAGTGATTTCATTTTTAATTTCAATATAATATTACTTGTAGCTCGGTTCATATGTCACGTGCCGAACGCGCTGTTGCCGAATGTGCTCCAACTCCCCCACACATCACGAACCTGACAAAATAGACAAGAGAGCATCCAATATTCAAGAGATAAATGTCCGAAACTGTGGATACTGTATTCGTTAGTGCGATTTCTACTATCAAAGCACTTTCCTCAAGACCAGGATCGGGTGGACTTTCGCGCCCGCCTCCAGAAAACCGAGCAAGGCTCTATGGCCTATATAAACAAGCAACTGGTAAGAATATTATACCAGATACTACCTTGAAGTTATCTAACAAAATATAGAGGGCGATATAAAGGGGTTACTGCCCCGGCCAGCGGGGTCATCTCCGGAGGATGAAGCCAGTAGGAACAAATGGTAAGGCGGCCAAAGATGTGATAATTGTTGATGTAATCTAACAGCTACAGGGACGCTTGGAAACGGCAAGAAGGAATTTCTAAAGAACAAGCAAAGAAAAAGTACATTGAGTTGCTTATAGAAGTAAGTCTCTTAAGAAATATTCATTAAATGAATACTAACGTTGCTTCAAGACTATGAAAAGTCATGCTGGAGGCTCATCTGAGGCGAGACAAAAGCTGTTAGAACTTGAAGAATCCTGGATAAGAGTTAAGGGCACACTATCTCCTCCTCTGTCGCATACATCGTATGGCCCACCATATGGCCAATACTCACAACCAATCGCATCCTCGGCAAGATCTGTTAAGAGCATAGGAAGCCGACGGGGCCAGGGTCCTAGGGCCACTTTATCGGAATTTGGAGTTTCCACTCATAGCCAACGAGCATATGAAGAGGAAAGAGAAACTTTCGATGATTCTGGGCCCGAAAAATTGGACGAGATGAGAAACTGGAAAAGGGATGTTACCTGGGCTCTAGAGACGATAAACGAAGAAATCCACGCTATGCGTCAAAGGTATCTCAGTGCTCCATTTGCGGGCACAAATAGCGTTCTACCAAATGACCAGCCGCCCAGTCAAAATCAGGTACCTACGAATGACCCCTTTAAGGATGCATATAGCAAAACGCTTTCAGAAGGACTGCTGTACTCAATTGCCAAGCATATTGCAATTGACGCCTTGGCCATTTTCTTGTTTGTGAGTATAGTTAAATTTTTCCGCAGGAATCCCAGAGGGGTTAATCCAGCTCTGAAGAGATTTTTCGCTTCGTTTTCACGAAGTATATCACTACTGCTGAAACTACTTGGCGTAAATGCATCTATTAGATAGATAAACCAATGTTTTAGAATATGTATTTATGACCACTATAGCTTACACCTAAGAGTCAATATGAATACTCTTTCATTATACGCACCGAGAGACGAAATCGTTGTTGATATTTGATAATACTAAAATTCTAGCGACCATCTTACTCCGCAATTGCCTTTCACCCGAGGGAAATGCTGCCGGAACCCCTGTGTTCAGTCTCAAGCGCTTAAAAAGCGTCTGCATTATCTTTCAAATTGCTTTTTCAACGGTGCATATACTGCTTATCTTATGCAACGGAACTTATCTACCCCCACTCTTTAACAGGAATCGGTTAAACAAACGCGGAACAGCCAATTTTCTGATAAGAGAACAGGGTCATAGGAAACATATATAAGCCAGTCCATTCCGCGATAGAAAATGTGCCTACAACAGATTATATAATTCAAATCGCACATTCAACTTTTAACAGCATGTCTTCAGCAAAGATTGGTCTTTACCAGCCTACGTCCAAGTCTACCACCGAAGCAATTGAGTTCGCTCTCAAAATTAGAGACGACTCAATTGCTCGAGTTGATAAGCTCTTTCCCTCCCCGCATGGATCAATGCATTTGGCGGAATATCCCAAAGAGCTACCCTTGAACACAACACCGCTATTGAAGGAACACCTGGCCCCTGAAGATCACGGAATCGTCACGGAAAGGATTCCCGTTTTGTTGCAAAAAATTGCGAGCGGAACCTACTCTTCAGTGGCAGTTGTGGGAGCCTATCTTAGAGCTGCTATCGTTGCGCAGAATGCGGTCAACTGCATAACTGAGCTCTTACCTGAAGAAGCTCTCGAAACAGCTCAAAGGTTAGATGACCACCTGCGCGATAAGGGAACAACAGTCGGTCCCTTACATGGATTGCCCATCTCCATCAAGGAGATGTGTCAGATCAAGGGGCATTATTGTAATTTTGGGTTTGTAGCCTTCGTGGATAATTACATCCAGGAAGACCCAGTTCTGCTCAAGAATCTTTATGCTGCTGGGGCGGTTCCATTTGCAAGAACAACCAACCCCCAGTCACTCATGCAAATCGAGACCCATAACAACATTTACGGAACTACTAATAACCCTCACAATGGCAAGCTGACTTGTGGTGGATCATCTGGTGGAGAAGGTGCCTTAATTGGCTTTGGTGCTAGCCCTGTTGGTGTTGCGACAGATATTGGTGGCTCCATTCGTACGCCTGCTAGTAATTGTGGCGTCTACGCTATCAAGCCTAGTAGTTCTCGTCTACCAGGAAATGATTTTTGTCATGCCGATAGTGGTGCTGAGGCGATAGTAGGTGTAGTTGGCCCAATTGCTAAAGATCTTGAAACTGTTGAGCTTTTCATGTCCTCGATAATCTCGCAAGAACCTTGGAGACTAGATCCTTCTCTATCGCCCATGCCCTGGAATACAGCACCAGCTTTCAAGGAGAAAATAAAGATAGCTATTTTAGATAATGATGGAATTGTTACACCACACCCCCCAGTTCAAAGAGCCATAAGAGAAGTTGTTGGAAAGCTCAAGACTGCCAAATTTCAGGATCTCGAAATCGAGATTGTCCAATGGAAACCATGGAAGCATGACAAAGCCTGGGAAATCATCTCCTCTTTATATTTTGAAGACGGAGCCCAAGAGCAGAGGGAAATTATCCGTGCCGGGGGCGAAGAAGAACTGCCGCTAACAACTTGGATTTTTTCTCAAAATGTTCCCCACAAGCCATACACTATTTCGGAATTATGGGCCAAGGCCGTCGAACGAGAAGAGTACCGATCAGCTTACAATCAACTGTGGGAGGAGACTGGGGATGTCGATGGTCATCCCGTTGATGTCATATTAGCTCCAGTCACTCCTGGAGCAGCCCCACCTCATCACCACTCCAAATATTGGGGTTACACTGCCCAGTGGAATTTACTGGATTACCCCGCAGTTGTCTTTCCTGTAACTACAGTTGATCAGAATGCCGACAAGAAAGACACTTCTTACGTTCCTAAGAACGCCTCTGATAAATTCAATTATGACTTGTATGATCCAGCAACTTACATCGATGCGCCAATTGCATTACAAGTTGTGGGCCGACGACTACAGGAAGAAAAGGTAATCCAGGCATGCAAATTGATCGAAAAGGCACTGGGTCGATATTAGTTGTCATAGATACTCAGACTCGGCAGATCAATGTTAGATATATATGTTATATATACGAATTCACAAGCTTCTTATATTTAATGGGCAAACTGGAAATCAAGTCTTTTGTTTCCTCGATCAGTCGTAGTGGACAGGTATTCATTTTTTTCTTCGGTGGTCCACGAATCCCAGATCCTTCGTCTCTGACGATTGCGAAAGATATAATACGCCTTGACGAGGACATAAACTGCTATATTCATCACACAGATTCCAATTAAGGCACGATTGCCTCGTTTATATAGAGGTGCGTCATCTGCTCTGTAGATATAGTTCGAAATAATGCCTGATAACTGAACGGAGATATTATAAAGGGCGGATGAGACCGTCCTAGTTCGTACAGAGTTAGAATTTCTAGACGTCCAGGCCACCTGAATTGCATGGGTTGAAGGATGTGATATAAGGACGGTAGTAACACCATACTTCGTCCATTTTGGTGTTTTCTTCCCAAAACTTTCCAAAGCAATTAATGTAGGCAAAGACCATACTTGACTTAAAAGACCGTGAATACATCTCTCATTGAAGTATTGAGAGCTATATGTAACAACTAACATGGTAATCAAACTTCCAACAGTTGAAGGTAATCCCATGAGTGTCGTTTGAAAGGTTGAGAATCCCAGGGAACGCAATGTCAGGGACAAATATGTGCTAACAGAATTTGTATTGGCTTGGAATACCAAACCTATGATATAAATCGGCCACACATCATAGTCAGTAAGCGTGTACCAAAAGTTCTTCCAATTAATAGGCTGTCTATTGTGCATATCTCCTTTTGAAGGATCGTCTCTCAGAATACGATTCACAATTATTTTTTCTTCTTTTTCACTAAACCAACCATCTTTCCCTCTGAACCAAGATTTCGATTTGGTTGGGGCTGGCAACATAACCCCATAAGCAAGTATACCAACAAGCAGAGTTAAGATAGCCTCAATTAAAAACATCCATCTCCAACCAGCATATCCTTTTACTCCAGTCATATGAAGTAAACCGAATCCTAGAAATGATGCAACAATATTTGCCAATGTGTCCGCGGCCCAAAAATAACTGAGTCTGACAGTTAACTCGGCACCTGTATAGAAATATGACAAATATAAAGTGCAATCAGCGATGAAGCCACCTTGAACGGTTAGATTTCTCCTCCTTTCGTAGTCTAAATACTACTACTTACCTTGAAGTGCTCCCAGAAGACACCTTGTGACGAAGAAGCCAGCCCTATTTTGAATCCAAAACTGAGATCCCGCAACGATGCTCCATAAGACCATTTGTGTTGGAACCCATTTGTCAGGACCAAGCTTCTTGCTAATCAGTTGAGATGGAAGCTCAGCTAATAGAAAGCTTACCGTAAATATAGTGTTGCCGTTGTTAAAATCGTTGGTAGTCAACTTCAGATCTGTCAAAAAATTGTCAGCAGTAGCTTGGCTGATATTTCCTCGATCCAGCTGAAGGGCACCGAATAACAATCCAACAAAAAACATGATTTTAAAATCCAATTTGCGAAGCAATCTGATTTCTTCACCCCAAGTCCACCTGAAACTAGGATCAAATCTATGAAGGTTCTCATACTCTTGACAAGGGGCATAATGATGAGATAACTTTTCATCGTCGAAAACTGATGGCTGTGTGGCTATAGAGTCAAGGTCTATACCAGAAGGTCTCAAGCCTTGCCAGAAGAAGAATTTTTTTGGCCCAGATGTCGATAACGGATACGGGTTCTCATCATCTGAACTCAACCTAGTAGTGGTAACGTCGACAATTTTCTCGCTATAAGCCGCCATTCTAAAGCAGTCAGCTACTTTCAGAGTAGGAATATATACTTTGCTACATGAGCATTTTCGGTGAAAATGTTTAGCTATATTTATATATAATATTTACTGTCGTCATGAATCTTCATCTTTCGTAGAGCAGACACCATTTAAACGGAAATTGCGCGATGATTCCATTTCATAGGAAGTTGCAATCAGGAGCTTGTAGAACTTAGTTATCTACTCAATACCAGACTTTAATTAGTAATGATATAGCTCTATAACGTCATTTCTTATCAGTTAAGAGGTGAAAACTACTTCGTAAACTCTAGTGCATAGGGAGGAGGCTATGAACACCTGCATGACGTGATAAGAAAGTTGCAGATCAGTGCATCAATACAGCGCCGTTGGTGGCATCCCTGCTTCAGGAGGGGACGTCGGCTGTGCATAACATGTGGCTTGCAATCAACACTTGCCATTTTCTCTAGAAATGGCGCTGATGCAGGCTGGATAGCGATATTTAGAAAAGTAACTCTACGTGGCTTGGCTTATCTCTTCGGCAATAGATAACGAAATGTTAATCATCAATTCTCGTCTACAATTGGCTGTGACTTTGTTTATGTGCTGTGAATGAACACTTCTGCAACACGATTGTCACTAAGCTAGTTTAGAAGCCTCAGTTCATCAAGCAGTTTCAAAAGTTTCTCAAGTCTCTCCGTGGAACTATAGCAACAAGATTGCAATCACTACCAATAATGTTCATACTCCACCGACTTGCCAATGAATCCACCCGGTAGTAATGTCTGCAGTAACAGAGGCACTTAGGGCCTATGCACAGTTATAATCGACCCGTAGCCATTTCTGGTTAAGGTGAAAAATAAATCAATTGCGTATTTCTCTAATATTATATGTAATAGATTACAGAACCCGGTCGGATGCCTACACGTATACACACAAATATATATATATATATATATATATATATATATCTACACATATATATACACAGAGATATGAATTCGGAACTCAGCATCAATGACCCCTCAGTCTCCGATATTATAAAGGCCGATTTTTCCAGGAGAACACATTTGTATCCCTTTTATACCAAAACTTAAGTAAAGTGCATGCAATCGCACATTTTATTATTATATTTAATTAACTTGAAAAAACTCCCCATGGTTTCCTTGTCGGTCCACGATGTCGAGAGTATTTCAAACATTGACTTGGTGTAATGTAAAAAAAATCCCTTCCCAAAACAATTGATAAAAAAAAAACGAAGCAATTCATTGAGGAACATCTAACCAAAATTTCCTTGTCAAAATAAGACTTGTATTGACATACATATCTACATATATTTCAAACGCACTCGACAACCCAAAACGGAAACCAACACGAAGTATGAGTCCAACTAGATAGATAGAAAACTTCTCACTTTAAGGCGTTATATATATACTATATATCAGGAGCATTTCCCTCCTAATAGTTTCTATTTAGTTAAATATTCTTAATAGCTATTCCGTTCTCCATCCATATTGTTAAAGTTCATACCTATCGCAATCAATTAGGTTAACTATTCTTTATATTTCGTCTCAATCTCGCTACTCCAGTTCAATTTCCTTACCACCAGCAATTAAGCCAATCAATTCATTATAATATATCCATCGTCATTAATTCCACTATATATATTTCAAGCTCATGTTCTTCTTAACCTCATCATTTATATATATATATATATTTAATTTAATTAAAAATTCACTCAATCATTTAAATTATTTTTCTTGATCGAATCACTTTTCTCTTCTTCATATCTAGTTGTTGCAACTATTTCACATATTTAGCAACCAATATTTATAATGTTTATTATCATCAACATCCGAAAGCTGCAAACGAATGTCGAGTACTTATTAATTTATTATCCTTATTTGTTTTCTAAAAAAGATTCGGACAATAATTTCTCCCCTCCACAATATTTTTATGCAACATGCATTTTGAAAGACAGGTTTCTGCTACGATAATACCAGTGAATTATACTGACAAATGTATATTAATAATAGAGTAACTAGTTTTTTTAAAGAAAAAAGGTACACATCAAGACGTAACATATACATATATATACCTCCATTATTTATTATTATTATGGAAGTCAATTTGATTTGAGAACTGTTAAATATTCTACGAACGTCATTTTAAAAGTAATAAAAATAAGTATAAAATTGCAGAATGAAACAAATTGATTAATTTTATATTCCATGGACTCAATTGACACGTAAAATTGTATTTAATAACAACAGGGGAATTCTTCAATGCCTGATTTATTATTAATAAATATTAATAAAGGTCTTTGCCTTCTGCCGTTAGGTGCCGGACGGAATTATATATTAATGAAGTATGGGATTTACCCAATATTACCAACCACCATAATATAGTATTTATATTAATTAATTAATAATATATAATATTATTTCATGCTTTTCAAAAAAAATACTTTGTCATCATACCCACGGGAAGATTGATTAACTTAAATTAGATGTCTACGCGTATTTCTTACTACAACATATTAACCGAAAATATAGTGTCACAGAACGCCCAATAATTAATTAATTAATTGCGAGTTTCTGATACTCAGACTCTATCAGTTAAGAACTATAGTTAACGCAGCTAGAGTGTGTTTGTTTATATTGCTCGGCACCGCTGCTAATACAGTGATTGAGTATAATTTTCGTTAGCTTCTCTTGTAAGGATGTATATTATCTTTGATCGTGGACATTGATTTAATATGTTTTGCGTTTTGTGCTCATTGATTGAGTTATCAATTATTGTTTGAAGTGTTGTTCCTGAATATTTGTCAAATAATTGATTCTAGAAGATTATAGAGAGATCTTAAGGGTAACTTTGCTTTTTGTGGAATATTATTGTCTGTTTTTCAAGCATATATCCACTAATATTGTGTATTCACATCAATAGCTTTTTGATATATGCTATTTTTTTGCAATGCTATTTTCTTGTTGTTTGTTAATTATTAGTTGGGGATCATCATATAATTGAAATTGTTTATTTTTCAGATGGCATGTATATGCACAACGAAAATTAAAGGAAGGTATATAATAGTAAAGAATAAATATATAGTATTTAGTTTCGCCAGAAATAAATAAACAAACTGACGAAACAAGATGTCAGCAATATTTGTAAATTGTTTTTGAAGGTCTAGGAGGGTATATCCAAGATAAAGGTAAAAGTGCACGCTTTATGGACGATGATAGTTGGGTTTAAATCATATTTTATAGATGCCTATGGTTGCGTTTTAAACTGAGAAAAATATTTTGTTTCGAGTCCGTCAGTTCACAACAGAACTAAATGGTGTCAGTGAAAAAGAGATTCAGCGAGAAAGATGAGGATGGCATAGCTGCGGCTAGGGGCAGAGCGAAAAGTGAATGGAAAATGATTATTACTTAGTTTACTTATTTTACTTATTAATATATCTCATCTCACAATTAAATGTTTGTGCCATGAAATTAATTCATTATTTTGTTGGGTTTATTTTTTTGTTGCTTGTTTATATATATTGTACATATTATTAGTGACTAGTCGTAAATAAATTTATTTATTTTTTTTTGGTTTACATACACTTGATATGGTTCCAATAAATTATTTTTTATTTATTGTTTTTTTTTGGTTTATACAAGCTTCGTGGATATGGTCCGGTCGAAAGTTACCAAAGTTGCTGCCTACCTCTCCTGTAGCATATGCTAATGGTGGCTATTAATTAGCGATCGTGGGGGTTCAACATTTAATATATACTGTTTGATATTATTATCTTAGTAATAAAGCCAATCAACGCTGTTATAATTTTATATGGTGTGTCTCCATCCACGGCAAGACTGTCACGTGCTAGAACCGTGTTTTGGCGTCATATGGCGGTTTGTCTATTCTCTGTAAGGTTAGCGAGAGAGATTGGCGATGCTACGTTAGAAGGAGTGAACCAGTGATGGCAAATATATCAAGACTCCATGGCATGAGATTTAAATGGCTAAACCAATGAATGGGCTAGATAGCGGAACACCCGTTGATTGCATACACCCACCCTCCTTGTCAGATCTCTGTTTACTGTTCTGCAGATAAGGAGTTACGCCCCCTATCTCCGCAAACGCACGTGTATGGTGATCAAAGATAATCAACTGCCAAAACTTTAAATATGTCTAAGGAACAGACTATGTTTACTTGCATGAGATGAGAGTAATGGCAATTATAAGAGACATAATTGGCTGGAGCTAGATGGCCCCTGAGCCCGGAGATGATACGCCGACAGCTGCGAAATCTATATAAAAGGGCACACAACTTGTGGTGGACTCTCCTTATACAATCAATTGAAGCTGTGGAAAGATATTGAAGATGGTGAAATTTTTTTCAGCTGGTTTCGCTTTGGCTTTTGCTCAGGTCGTTGTAACTATCAATGCTGATGATGCCAATAGTAACGGAACTGCCATCACTGGACCAGCCCTGCATCGTATAGCATTTGCTGGTCCTGAGGGATTCTCAGTTAGTTGGAGTACTCCTTCCAAAGTGGAGAATCCCATTGTTTCATATGGCCCCTCTAAAACTGGATTGACTCTGTCAGCAACAGGAATATCACAGACTTATGAAAACTCGCCCGCCTGGGACAACCATGTTTTGTTAACAGGACTCAAAAGTAACACTACATATTTCTACCAGGTAGCTGGTGATAACAGTGCCACAGTGAGAAATTTTACCACTTCTCTAGAAGCTGGTGCGACTGATGAATTCACTTTTGCAATGGTAAATGATATGGGCACGTTCGGCAATTTGGGATTGAGTTCTGTTGCTGGTAAAGGAGAGGGAGGGTTGCTTGAACCCGGTGAGATTAATACAATTCAGTCCCTTGCTAATTTCACAAACCTTTACGAGTTCATTTGGCATGTCGGAGATATTGCGTACGCAGACTATTGGCTTAAGGAGGAGAACCAGCACTACTTACCCAATAGCACCATTGCTGATGGATTTCAGGTCTACAATTCTATTCTCAATGCCTTTTACGATGAAATTTCAATTTTGACTAGTACGAAACCATACTTGGTTGGGCCTGGTAATCACGATGGTGATTGCATTGACGGTAGTTTTGATGCGACAGTTTGGGGTGAGACATTTAACACCAGTATCTGTGCCCCTGGACAGAAAAATTTTACTGGATACGCAAGCCATTGGCGAATGCCTAGCAATGAATCTAGTGGCGTTGGAAATATGTGGTATTCTTTTGATTATGGTTCGGTTCATTTTGTACAAATATCTACTGAAACTGATTTTTCGGACGGTATTGTTGCCCCAGACGAACTCGGTGGCATCCAAGGTGCAGACTCAGGACCCTTTGGCTCAAAAAATGAACAAGTAAATTGGCTAAAGAAAGATCTTCAAAGCGTTGATCGAACTAAAACTCCTTGGGTTATTGTGGGTGGTCATCGTCCATGGTATCAGCCTGAAGGGGATGGTTGTTGGGAATGTCAAGCCTCTTTTGAACAAATCCTAGTGGATAATAATGTTGATCTTGTTGTCCATGGACATGTCCACAACTATCAGCGATTGGATCCATTAGCTTTTAATGAAACCGATAGCAATGGCTTGAATAATCCGTCTTTTCCTTGGTACATTATCAACGGATTTGGCGGGCACTATGATGGTACAGACAAACTTGTCTATCCACTATTAAACTATACCGCATTCGCTCAAGACAAGGCTTATGGATGGTCAAAGTTCACAGTCCACAACTGTACTCATATTACCCATGAGTTTATTTCCAGCAATAATGGATCCGTGCTCGACAGTGCAACTTTATTTAAAGATAGACAGTGTGCTCAATCTCAGTCATCAAATGCTTCTAATACTACTAGTACTTCGCCTTCAGGCATTCCCACCCCAAGTGAGGAAAGTAGTGCAGCCATCTTTAAAGCTTCATCATCCATTTTCATTGCACTAGTATTGCTCCTATTCTGGATCTGATCAAGAAAGCACGCAGATTCAAATTATGATATAAATATGTTGTCATTAATACACTGAAAGTTTTAAAACTTATTACTCATTCCTTCAAGGGTCTATCGACCAAATTCTTATTGTACCATTAGTACTAGAAGTAATTAATGATTTGCATTCTCCGTCAATGTCTGTGCCCAAGACCAGACCAGGATGTTCTAATTCTGCCACAAGCTCTTTGGTTTGAACATTCCACACGCCAACTCTTCCCTCGACATAAGCCTGAGCTACTAAAGACTCCCCTTCTCGAGATATGAATACGCTTGGGCTAGAATATTTCCACTCTTTGCCGCCAGCGTTGTAAGTCTTAACACATAGATTTCTCATATAATCCCACAGTCGAATGCAACCATCTAGCGTGGAAGCAAGCAAATATCTACCATTAGGACAAAACTGTACATACATGACAGGTGTGTTAGTGGATCCTACTAAAGTAAATAAGCAATGTCCTGATGCAGTATCCCACAGGCGTATTAAGCCATCATGGCTTGACGATGTTAGAATAGTTCCATCTCTGGAAAAGTCGACAGCAGAGACAGGTTGAGAATGAGCAGCCAAAACTTTTAAACATTTACCATTTTTAACATCCCACACCCGCACATTCTCATCAGCGGAACCGGTTGCCAGTAAATTACCCTTATGATTAAATGATAGTGAAATTACATGATGAGTATGCCCTCTTAAAATGTGGAGCGGCTTGCCAGAAAGTATATCCCAAATTCTGACAGTTTTGTCATCAGAGGCTGACGCAAGTATCTGTGAGCCTGGTTCCCACGAGATATCTGAGACACCTTGAATATGACCTTCTAGAGTATTGATAAGAGAGCCATCCGAGGCGTTCCAAATTTTGATAGTTCGATCTGCTGAACTGGATGCTATGAATTTACCGTTTGGACTAAATTTGACAGCTGTAACTGGTGCTTTATGACTGATATCCTGACCCTTCGACTTTAATTCAAACTTAGGGAGGAATTTTGACTGTAAGGAGTCCGCTGAAGAAGGAACCATTTGTAGTTGGAATAGTGATGGCACTCCCAGCTTAGATCTAACGATAGAGATGACATGAGTGCGGCTAAATCATGTCACGTGACGTTTTAGAATGAAAATCGTCGAGAAAAACTCACACGACCTACAAATATATTGGAGTAAAAAATCCTGTTTTAAAGTAAAGGGCATTCAACTAAAGCTCGATCAATAGAAGGAGTACGAATTAAGAAAGTATCGATTAGCTCTGAATTTGGAAAATGGCAAAAAAACAGCAAGAATCTGCGAAAACTAAAGCTGCCAAAAAGCAGCAGGCAGTTAGCGACAAAACATTTGGTCTTAAAAATAAGAACAAGTCCTCAAAAGTTCAAGCTTTCGTTAAGCAAGTTGAGTCCCAGACTACTACATCTGCTGCCCAGAAGCGTAGAGAGGTTGAGGCAGAGAGAAGGGCTGCCGAAAAGAAGGCTGCTGACAAGGCTAGACTGGAAGCGGCCGAACTTTTCAAGCCAGTTGCTACACAAAAAGTCCCCTTTGGAGTAGACCCCAAGTCAGTGTTATGCTCGTTCTACAAATCTGGAATGTGCACAAAAGGTGCGAAGTGTAAATTCAGCCATAACCTTGATATTGAGAGAAAGGCTGTCAAGAAGGATCTATACTCAGACAACCGTGAAGAAGAGAAGCAACAGGATACTATGGACCAATGGGACGAAGAAAAACTTCGTAGTGTTGTACTCTCTAAGCATGGAAATCCAAAGACTACTACCGATATTATTTGTAAATATTTCATTGATGCAGTAGAAAACGGCAAATATGGGTGGTTTTGGGTGTGCCCAAACGGTGGTGATACATGTAAATATAAGCATTCTCTTCCACCAGGATTTAAACTGAAAACTAAGGAAGAACGACGATTAGAACGACAAAATGCTGCCAACCAGCCAGAGATTACCTTAGAGGACTTCATCGAAACTGAGCGCCAAAAACTTCCAAAGAACCTTACGCCAGTGACGCTAGAATCTTTCACTAAATGGAAGGAAGAGCGAATTGCAAAGAAGAAGGCGCAAGAAGAACAAGATATACAGAAGCAACAAAAATCTGGAAATAAGGTACTAAGTGGTAAGCAACTGCTGGATTCTGGTAAATTTGTTGCATTTGACGACGACGATGACGATAGCAATGATGCTTGGGATCTTTCGGAGCTTAGAAGAAGAGTTGAAAGTGATGACGAAGACGGCTCAAATGATAGATCAGATAGCTTGGAAAAGGATGCCGATGAAAATAATTATTACGATCAACACGATAATACCACTGGCATTGAGGTATAAGCAATTTATCTCATCATCTCGGCATATAAACGAATTTACGAACACATGTTGGAGGCCAATGGATTCTCAGAGTTTCTGTTTGCTGCGAAGGCATATACAAAATAGTAATAGACATCTAGGTAGTGAAATTACTGCAGTCAGTATAATATCTGAATCGCATTCAGTTGCTTTTTTGTAGGAGCATCAATGAGATCCTGTGTATTATTTTATTAAGAGTATAAGATGAGCACAGCTCTACATAATTTAGTTAAGCGTATTTACAACTAAGCTCTATTTGGATTCAGCGGCCTCCTCTTCGACCTCCTGCTCAATTTCAGCAGCCTCTCCCTGAAGGGATGAAGCGTCGATGTCACCCAAACCACTGAGATCAGCACCTCCTGGTCCTCCAGCACCACCAAGACCTGCGAGCTGAGAGAAATCAAATCCGCCAGCACCGCCAGCACCGCCAGCTAGTTGAGAGAAATCGAAACCACCTTCGCCTCCCATACCCATACCACCGGGGCCACCTGCAGCAGCAAGATTCTCGGAATCATCAACGGTATCTTGGTCATCCTCATCGACCCATTTATCGAAATCAGTTTTAATGAATGGGTGTCTTTTCTTATCCTTTGTCAATCTGGGCCAGTATTCAGCTGCAGCAGTTTTCTTACGAAGAACGAAAAACAAGCCCATACCAGTGGTGTGTTGCTTAGAGTTGTCAACATCAATCTCATCATAAAACTCAATGTTAATGGCATACTTTTTAGTCTCGTCGTCGGAGCTGACACCTTCGAACTTAAGCTCTGTAGACGTAAGAGATACCTTGGGACTGTCTAAGTCTTGAACATTGAATGTGACATAAAGGACATTCTTCTCAATTTCTTCAGCATTGGATCTTTGAGCCCATAGAACTACGAATTTGTTAGGCACCGTACAGGAAGGACTACATCAAGACTCTTATAGTTTTAAACTTACCTTCGGGGAAATATGTGTGTCCTGACATTGTTATTATTATATTTAATCAATTGATCAATTCAAAATTTCTTGATTGGTGTTGTTGTCAATTAGGTCTTACAGCGAAGTCAAAGTAAGAGAGCACGACAGTGAGTGACTTTGAAATATTCTGAATTCAGATATACATAATCTATTATAGAGCACTAGAATATTCTCCAAGCAATGCTATGCCAACGAACACAAGAGGCTGTGTTTACAGACATAAGCTGGGAGGTATCAGCCTGATGTAAGACCCGCGCCCGCGGGACCGAAGGATCGCTAGGACACACATATGTTAGAAAATGTACAGCTCAAAGATATATATAACTGAACATCTCCTTTGTGCACGGCACGGCAGTCGGCGGCTGCGCCTATTTTTTACGGGCACGGCGGTAACGGCGGTTACTTCCAGACGGTTATCTTACTAAATTAGAACCAAAAATGGAGGACCTGCCTCATCTGACATCTCGTGTCATCAGTTGTATGCATGATTGCGAACAACTGAAGTACATACAACCCCACAGTTGAAACATCTCAGCCATTTTGCTTTTCCCCAAATTGCCGACGAGAGCGAGATATAAATATCGCCAGTTCCAGCTACCAGCTCTACTTCGGAATATGTGATGTAAAAATGCCTGACAAGATGATTCAGTTCGACGGTAGATTCTACCAACCTAATAATAGCTATTTTGATCTACTGCCTGATGAAATCGTCATCAAAATTTTGGAATATGTTGATGAGGATTATCGATTGTATACCAGTGACGGCAACCATGAACGACCTATTTGGTTTCCTAGTTCTTTCTTTCTCAATACTCTTACCTGTTGTAGACGCTTCACTCAGCTAGGTCAAGATCTTGCCAGAGTACAGATCTACAGGTCATTTGGCAAGGATATTTCTCCGTTTATCGATAGAATTATTCGCAATAGCTCAAGTGCAACTGAGATTTGGCGCCGAGCTAGGATTCTTAAAGATGGCGTTCAGTGTCGATTACCGCAAACTCTTTTGTGGACCACTATATTGATTGTTTTACGAAAGACTTACTTATTTATTACCCAAAATAATGTGGATGTAAACACCCATGAAGAAATTTGGAGTGTCGAAAAGGGAGAGGATATTCCGTTAAGACGAGGACCATGGAGAGTGCTCCCTCCTCATTCTATTTTAAACCCATGGGGAAATACTTTGCATGCTGCTAATGTTACTTTTTTGAGGCTTCAAATGTCGTCTGTCTTGCTTCCAGGACGATACAAGATATACTTAAATATCTCATTTGAATCACACTACCGATTGGCAAGCTTAAAGTTTTCAGTAAATGAGTCTGATGGTGTTAGTGCAAGCTTTAGATCATTTCCCCCTCTTGGATTACACTTCAATAACGGGTTAACAGATGCGAAATTACAAAACGAGGAAAGCTATATAGCTAGTACAGAGATTTGTATTGGCGTTGTAGAGGTTACAGGAAAGCCACGTAAAGTGACCCTTAGTATTGAGGATGTGAGTGTGTCCATGAAAAGGAATATTGGATTCTGGTTTCTATTCTATGAATGGTTCGATATTGAGAATGGAAACTTGCCTGCAATGGCGACCCCATTTAACCTGACTGATTGGAATTACTCTATTACCGACCAAGGCTGGGTTTTCCCAAAAAGAAACTCAATGTGGCCGGACAAAGCTGTGGCTGCTGTTCAATCAGACTTCAATCACTTGAAAGAAACATTAGTACAATGTTGATAGACAATTTTTTGTCTATCTTCTCAAGCATTTGTGGCTAATTGCATTTTTTTATTTATTTGTAATATTTATATTTTATTTATTCTAGCTTTAGCAGAGTCTTAATATCAATTCGTATTTTGCTGTATTTGCCCACATCTGTGCTGCAGATAAGGAAGTACGCGCAAGCTTCAACGATAAGTCAGCCTTACATACTATGAACGAGCACATGTTCATGAAGTTAGGTTGAATACTAGCAGCTGGTATCTATCTTGGTTTGTTTGCTCTTCTAAACTACAATATATGATGCCTGACTATATTGGCTAACTGAATCTCATATGATTTGTGACTATGACGGACTCTTCATTGATTTCTATGTCGTCTGGTGATCTGTCTGAATATGAATCGGACCCTCAGGATGACAATAATACTGAGACTGATGAACCCGAAGATGGAGAAAGCCAAACATTTGAATCCCCTAATAATGCCAATAGTAGAAATAATGAACCCCCTTTGCCGTTTAATGACGGCAATGATAATGGCGATAATGACTCGAGCTCAAACCCCTTTAAGAAGTATGCGATACCGCCGAAACAGCCTGCAGATGAATACAGAGATTCACTCAAGCTGAATTTTTGTGGGCACACGAAGTTGGCAGTGAATGCTTTACCTATTCTCCGTAATAATATAGTGGCGGCGAGCAAACTTTGGGATATTCTGTTTATAGCCGATAGATCCCAGATCTTGGTACATGAGTATAATGCGGTTAGTCGTCGGCCAGAAACGCGGCCCAGTTTAATAATGGAAACAAGGCCATCGCAAACAACTGCTGAGATGAGGAGAGGCGCAAACTGGGCAACTGATCCACATGGTATTAATTTTTTGAAAGTTTGCAATCTTTCTGGAAAGGAGATTTTAATCAGCGCAGGCGATGATGGGAGGATTCAAGCATGGTACACGAGCCATATTCAGAAATCTCTCAAACAGAGGGTGAACAAATCACAGGACCGCATAGACAGAGAAAGCTTCTCTAGCCATAGTTCTTCGGTGTCGATGGGATCTGCCGATAGCTACAACCCACCAGGTATCCAGCAAGCAAGCAATGTACAAGACACGTCAGGGCATCACCACGTTCAAAATACTCCTTTCTTGACATTACAATGTCTAAAATCTGCGTGGGGAATTGCTATTCATGACTCAAAGAAGCTTCTTGCTGTTTCTGATAACTCTTGTGTGGTCCGCATATACTGCCTGGAACCGTATCTTCAGGGTCGTGTCAGTGCTGACAAAATTGAGACTATTGAATCTCCTGTTTTAGATCATAATATTCCAGATGTTGATTTTATCGATGTGGAGAATCCTGAAGATGGTATACTATATGTTGCTTGTGTTTCAATATCTGGTCAAGTTAGCATGTGGTCATTTTATTATGGTCCACGGGCAGTTAACCACAGCGGAAATATAGGTGAACATGGAGATGTTTCAGAATTTGTAACTTCTGTTGATGAGTCTATCTCAACTGAGCATGATCTCAGTGAACTCGAAACTTTGTCCGATCCAATTACCAGCGTGAATAATAGTGATGATGAAAACTTCGATAATCCAGGGGATCAGAGCCCAATAATGACAGATAATGAAAGTGATGACGATGCCCATGGCAGCTCTTGTACGGATCGTCATACTATGGAGCCATTAGAGAATGGGATATGGTATTTTGAGGAGAATCTGAAACAAGAGGGATGGTCAATAAATGCTTTATATGAAGATGATTTTAAGGCTGTTTCAAGTATATTTGAACTCACGGGCAATAAGTGGCTATCTGAAGAACCCTTGTTCAAGTTTATTATTAAGATGAATAAGAAGACATTGATAAACTCGGAGAATGGAGACATGGTCGCATCGTCGTCTAAGAATGATTTACTTGACTATCCAGCCATTCGGTTTATGACTAACGAAATCGACTCCAGAGAAATCCAGAAACTATCCTCTAATACATCGACCTGGTCGTCCATTTCTCAAGAGCCCTATTATAACCTTCCCCTTTGCATGAATAAGGAAGAGATGATGTCCGCCTATCTAGATCAGCACAGAAAGTCGCTGTCTCATCTCATAAACCCTCCTTTTAAAAATAGGTTTTTTCTCATCACGACAAAGAAAAGTATATATCTTTGTCAGGCAGAGGACTTGTTTTGTAACGCAGCAAGGTCCAATGTATTTAGCTGGGAATCGCCATATGGATCAGATGAGATATACTTTGATCGACTCAATATTGTTGAGATTATTAGGCCTCTGTCCGCAGTAGTGGTAGTATCTCAAATTGGGGCTATCTCAATATTTCGATTAACCCAATATAGAGGTATTTTTGGACTAAAACAGGAATATAGCTTTCCTGATGTGGAAAAAATTCTTTTTGAAGGCACAAGGCTTCGTGTCTTAGTAGGCATTGCAGTAAGCCCCATAAAAACTGGAAACGATAAGATGCTAAGTCCAAAATATCGACTAGACGTTATATACTTAGACGGGCTTGTGTTGACATATGAATTATCCCGTGGAGGCCATGCTAACGACCAATTATTTATTGAAAATATCATGTTATGAGCTATATAATTACGCTCGCTTGTATATATAATACATCTATCATATTTTAGGAGTTGAGGTGCGAATATACTCGATATTACGAATAATGCCTTCCTTATCATGAGTCAAAATACCTGATTCTCCTAGACCCCAATCCAATTGAATTCGACCATCGTCGTATTTCTTCAAAAGAGAAGGTTGGAATTTCCGCTCCCCAAGTTTTCTAATTGACTCGTTTACTCCTTGTTCCTTTATATTAGAAAGCAGGTAAAACTGCGGGGGCATCAATGCGACACGGCCAGTCTTGAAATCCTCTAGAGCCTGCGTAGCTGTTAACCACTCTATGTTATCTACTTCTTTATTTGGTACAATATGACCGAGATCAAATTTTTCTGGACTGAAATAAACGAAGAATTGAGTCATGAATCTTTTCTTCTGCTTAAGAGCAGTCGGTGTTGTCCATTCGGATAATTTTGACAAGCCGCCATCAGCAGACCAATCTAGTTTGAGAGGATCAATTCCCATCGTGGAAACGATTGCTTCTCGATACCCAGGAAACCTCCCTCTCTCGTGAACAACTGGTGCTTGTGCGTATTCTTTGTGTGGTAAAATCAGCAAGCCAGTTTCTTCGTATGTTTCTCTAACAGCACAGTATGCCAGCGATAAGTCTGAATCGTCCAATGCCCCTCCAGGGAACACATGGGTACGAGGGAATGTCCCTCTCGATGGTCTAAGCATCAATAGGATGCTGTTACATGGCGATATTACTAATAGGGAAGCAGAAGCTCGAATTGCGGAAGTTACCTTAGCTGCTACTGACATTAGTGTGGGTGAGTTTAGTGTAGCTATCACTGGTGAAGCAGAGAACATATATAAATGTGGGGTACATATTAGAGTTATCCCTCGCCTCGGAGAAACGCCGGCATGTTAGCTGTGAGATTAAAACAATCTGTAATCACATTTTACATAAGCTACTCTTAGTAGTCTAATAATATCTATCAGATCATCTAATGACGAGAGAATCAGAAATAATATTGAACTCCCTAAACTTGTTTAAAGAAGTTGTTGGCGGGGCCCATGTACATATGTAATATAGTGAACACAATATCGTATCAATTCTTAAAATTGGACCTAATACATTATTATTAGTAATCTAACAACTATTTGATCAAGAAGGTTTCTACATCTAATTCAATGCTAGAGGCAACGTATGGGATTTCGAAGTTGGAGAGAACTTCGGGATGCAAAACGCCCAAAGTACCGATTTCGCGAGGAGCAGTTCCTTTAGCTTCCTGGTACCAGATGCTTGCACCACGGCCTGGGAAGTAAGTAGGGTTATTAAGTTCGGAAATCCAGTATCCACGCTCATCAGCTTTCTCGTTTGACCAAGGGACTCTAAGCATTTTCATTAGTCTATCAAGAAGACCGTGGACAATTTCAAACCCACTGGTCTTACCAGCATAAACAGCACCGAAACGACGGTTATTGAAAGCTTGACGCTCAAGAGAGGTATCCTTGAAAACAACATCAGACACCTCAAAGATCTTAAGAGGAAGAGAATGCTTACGATTTTCTTTGATCGTCTTGAGAAGACCTGGAAGGAGGGATGTGCGTACGACCTGGTACTCGGCAGTCTTGGGGTTTTCCAGATGAACGGCTTCCGTACCATTATCCTTACGATTCAAGAAACCAAAGTTTTCGTCGTGAGAGCATAGGGTCAATGCCATTACCTCAGTCCAACCGGCCATGGCAACTTCACGGCGTACAATATCGGAAACCTTATTGATTGGGAGAGGTTCACCAATAGTGAAAGAGTCAGCTGGAAATGTCCGATTCAGGTTGTTAAAACCATAGGCAATTCCAGCGTCTTCCATGATGTCACATTGATGGAGGATATCAGATCTAGTGATGGGGACAGTCACGTCAAGAAGGTCGCTGTTTGTAGCAGATGGAGAAGCTTCCAGCATCATTTTGGCAAGCAGCTTGCAGATTTCTTGTGGTGACAGTTGGAGACCGAGTACTGAGTTGATATAGGCAACCTCAGCTGTTGTCTTACGGGGAGTAATGTTAGGGCAAGTTCTAGAAAGGCCATTATGCTCAGAAATGATGTGGACTGGCTCGATTGTGAAGGGAGTAGACGAATATCTGGAAAACATAGCGACAATCTGATTAACAACGACTTCAATCTTAGTCTTATCAGTACCGCTAAGATCAATGAAAATATCATGAGTGTCTAAGCTGATTTTAGTCTTATCTGAGTTGATAATTGGAGGCATCGACAAGACGTTCTCTTCTTCATCGTAGAAGATTGGGTAGACATCAGAATCGCGAATAAGGTGAAGATATTTACCAATGTTTCTATCTTTGTCGTAGAACTCCATCAGTTCAGGGCCGGTCATTACCTTGGTCTGATTTAATGGAGCGAACTTCACCTTTTCAGGAACAACACCTGTATATCTAATCTTAGACCCCTTAATTTTAGAAAGGTCATGGGTACCAATGGCCACTAAAGAACGGTTTCGGCAGATATTGGCATGTAATTTTTCTTGTAAAGAAATAAAGGATTCATATGAACGTTGGTTGAAATGAACTCCACGGAGAACGGCACCAGCAACATAAGGACGAACCTTTTCAGTACTGGGGTCGACTGTAATCGTAATTTGTTTATCTTTTGGAGCTTCAACAAGCTTGAAGTTAGGAGCTTCTTCACGGGACAAAAATACATTAAGTGCCTTGGAAATTCCCTCAAAGCATAACATATCATAACGATTGGCAGGGATTTCGATTTTTAATTGAGGTCTCTCGCCAGCGGGCAAATCTGACTGAGATGTATCCTCATCAAGTTCAATACCAAATTCGAAACATAGCTCGTCAAATTCCTCAGTGGTATATTCTCTACCAAGAGCCTTGTAGAGGTCTTCCTTATCGACAGCAATGGTAGGCATTGTTGGATGATATTAGCGTAGCAATTGGGTCGGACGGCTCCACAGATATCTGTCTATACAGTGATCCAAGGAATACTGAAAAATTCATCGGCAGCATATGAATCTCTCGTGAAGTGTCATAGGGTTAGGACAAACACACGGCTCGGATTTTATTACTCGGAACTCACAGGAAACTCTATCAAACTTTGAGCCTTGAGACATTCAGAGAAAGGGTCCCAGTGGGGGCCTGTCACCGTTAAACTCCAGAGTACCGATTATATAGATAAAATTAGAAGGACTAAAGAAAGTTAAGCTGAGGGCCAACTGTCCCAGCTAAGGACGGAATAACGGCCACAGTTAGCTTGGGTGATGCCGAGGGCAACCTCTGTTTCCGTTGAAAACATTGATAAACGCCATATTTGGAGACACAGAGTACCTGTTGAGGTTATCAGCGGACTAAGTCAGGATAATCTCAATCCAAGGCAGCGGGAGCTCAATCATAGCGTTAGACCGATTCAGCCCGATCGACAGGGCTCAACTGTTATCACAGGGTAACTAATTTTAGGGCCATACGGCCAACACATGCGCTTGTTTATAGTCGTCAACAATCCTTTCATTGTTTCTTGGTGAATAAATATAATATACTACGGGTCCATAACTGGGACTGTTGACTCCGATCAACTTCAAGTAGAGACATATCGACTTTATATATTTGGATAAGGTAGATTTTATCCCAGCTTGTTCTACCACACCCCACTCTTATACTCCGTTAACTGCATACGCAACCAGACAAACTAACACACATGCCAACGGTGTCTTGCGCCCTATTGTACATCCTGCCATCTTACTACGCAAGGGCGCTGGACATAACAAAAAGCATAAATCACTTAGATCATTTCGGGATCAATAATCTGACCGAGCTACGACTATTTGTTATTATTCATTAATAAATTAATAATCGGCAGGAAACTAGCATCAAGTTTAGCAGGTTTGTTCTGTTGGTGTGTATTCAAACATAAATCACATCATATTTGACTGCTCCAGATCGTGAGATTTATCACATTCCGACCTGCCAACATTGATTCAAAGTAAAAGAAGTTGTTTCTAACCTTACTACCTAACTAAAGGTGTCTGTAAACAAACTATTTGCCACAGAGAGAGACCTGATTTTCACTAGTTCCCAACACAGAAATAAGTGAGGGTGAATATTACTAAGTTCATACCGGATCTTTATAATAGCCGGACAAGAAGAAGAATATCGATAAACATTTCATTCTCACCGCCACTACATACCTTACAATGTCCACCACACGCACTTACGACTTGCTCATCAAACTGCTCCTGATCGGAGATTCCGGAGTTGGAAAATCATGCCTCCTGCTTAGATTCTGTGACGACCAATTCACTCCTTCATTTATTACTACCATTGGTATTGACTTCAAGATCCGTACTATTAACCTTGACGATAAGAGAGTTAAACTTCAAGTATGGGATACTGCTGGACAAGAAAGATTCAAGACCATCACTACCGCTTATTACCGCGGAGCGATGGGTATCCTCTTGGTTTACGACGTTTGTAATGAAAAATCTTTCGAGAATATTCGTTCCTGGTACTCTAATGTTGAACAGCATGCCAGTGAGAATGTTGTGTTAATCCTAGTTGGTAATAAATCCGACATGTCTGACAAGAGAGTGATTTCCCCCGAGCAGGGACAAGCTTTAGCTAATGAGCTTGGCATTCCATTTATTGAAGCTAGTGCCAAAACAAACGACAACGTTGAGGATACGTTCTTCTCCTTAGCCAGAAGGGTCAAGACTAGCATGTTCTCTGATAACGCTGATGCCAATGGCGCTACTGCCAGCGGATCTGTCAATGTTGGAAGCAACACCAGCAGCGGAGCCGGTGGTAAGTGCTGTTGATGGAATAGCGCTCTATACTGTATTCGAGTTTATTACGATCCCGAAGACGAACCATGTCTTTCTTACTTATATGTGTTGCGCGGTATCACGCCAAGCTCAGGGTTTATCTTTTTTATTTTAAGCAAATTCCGTAGAACTATATTCATTAATTAATTTATCTGTCTCTACGTATAGATTCTGACAATCAAAGCTCGCTCAAGCGAAAAAGGACTCGAGTTAGCCTGGCTATTTATACAGCCCATATTCTTTGCCTTCGGCAACTGGGGCGCTGCTCCAGACGTTGTACACACTGCTGGAATATATTTAAATCACCGAGCTGTAAACAGATAAATCTACGGTCTTCAGGACCCAACCACTGCATCAGAGCTCTTCGTGCTCCGTTCATGAGCTACCAGAATCCCTGATGTTCAACTGTACCGAAGTCAGAGGAGCCCCAGTCCACGGGGGCTACCTCCCTCCACCTACCCAGTAGGCTCTTAATTACAAATACACATTTCGCCAGTAGTCAAACAGGTCGACAAGACACTCGCACAAATACAGATGCTAATAGTTTTATTAATATTATGTACGATAGCCTACTCAGCGCGATCAAAATATTTCCATTGATCCTCAGATGGCTTTACTTCCAGTTCTTCCCATGGTTTTTGATCAGCAAGATACTCAGCCAAACGGAACTCTTCAGCAGCCTGTTCTAGAACTTCCTCTATAAGACCGGCACCAATCTTTTGCTCAATGATTTCTCCCACCTCGTTTTCTTCGACAATTTGCTTACGGGCCTTGGTTAAGTTTTCAACTGACTTTCTGTACACGCTTTCAGCAGGAAATTTGTTAGATAACAGCGATAATGTATGATCGTAGACCTTTATAAGAGCTGGTCGAGGATTTGGGTGTTGCCAGATGCCAGTAATACCAGTTGGGTCTACACTCATAGTTAGTTACAATTCTTCAGTACAATTGTCTGGTGCGTACCACAAACTGGCCCTCAAGGCAATTCATTAGTCAATATATACACATGATTAGACAATTATTCTTGACAAAACCGACTTAGTTAAAACCAGAAGTTGACTCCTTAGCCTCCTCTCATCACCATCTAACATACTTCCAGTAGCACTTTTAATTAGAATGTCGTCGGCTCCAATATTTAAAAAAACGTCTTTCGAAGCAGATCTTCTCGTTGTGGCCTTAGCCTGCAGCAGCAGTCTTGTGAATCTCATTATCAGCTTCTAATAGCAGGCTCGGCTGTTTTACTTCTACTGACTCCAAATCTCGTGAACCTTCGCGCCGATTAGCATAGTGAAATTCTTACATTTTGGTTGGTTGACCGTCCATTTCCTTTCCCTATCACGTGACATCAAGAAGTGAAGCGCTCACGCGCGTCAAGTAGTGGTAGAATGGGTTACCCTCCTTCAAGACCAGATACTCACGCATATTCAAGAGTCTCGATACCGATTGCCCTGAACTGCAACTGAAGTTTACGAAGAACAAAACACTAAACTGGTTTTAGTCAGCTTCTAGACAGGTTACTAGTAATTAGTGACAGGTTAAGTGTTGTGTGGAGTTCTAGGAGGGTCTACTACGTTTGGTCTAGGTAACCTCGCCCAACCATGGTTTTTCCAGCTCCTTTGGACCCCTTCACGTTGAAGGAATCTGATAAGAAAAGTAAGTACACATCCGTAGTTGTCTGTCAGTAGCGAATTGTGGGCAGACAACCCATGTATAGCAATCTGGGTCTGAAGAATTTCCCTTGAGATTTTTAGAAGATGATAAACTGGTTAATATCATGCATTTCACGAGTTGTTCAGGACTCTAACTAACATTTTCTAGGAGTGGCATATTTTTATGACTGTAAGTGAAGATGTCTGGTTTCGTTTTCTCTTAAATAAGGAGGAAATAGAAATATCCAAGGAGAATATTCTACTTCCAGTAAGGAACATAGGATAGCGGTGGATCTAACAATCTCAAGCCGATGTCGGAAATTACGCCTATGGCACAGGCCACCCTATGAAGCCTCACAGAATAAGAATGGCTCATAGTTTGATAATGAACTACGGACTTTACAAGCACATGGAGATATATGTAAGTTTCTATTCTGTCTTTTTGCTGTTTCATCCCTTGGCGAACACCCTTTGTAGGGGTTATATCCATCCCCTCATCCGAACCCAGTCCAACTGCTAACACACTGAAGCGAGCAAAACCAGCTACCAAACAAGAAATGTGTCAATTTCACACAGACGAATACGTTGATTTCCTGTCTCGTGTGACTCCAGATAATATGGACTTATTTGCCAAAGAGCAAGTGAAGTTTAATGTAGGAGACGATTGTCCTGTATTTGATGGATTATTTGAGTTCTGTGGCATTAGTGGTGGCGGTAGTATGGAAGGTGCTGCACGCTTGAATAGAGAAAAATGCGATATTGCTGTCAATTGGGCTGGTGGTTTACACCATGCCAAAAAAAGTGAAGCTAGTGGTTTCTGTTATTTGAATGATATTGTCCTAGGAATCATTGAATTGTTAAGATATCACGCTAGAGTGTTATATATCGATATCGATGTACATCATGGTGATGGTGTTGAGGAGGCCTTCTACACAACGGACCGTGTGATGACCTGTAGTTTTCATAAATATGGTGAATTTTTCCCTGGTACAGGTGAATTAAGAGACATTGGTGTTGGCAAAGGCAAGCACTACGCTGTCAACTTCCCATTCAGAGATGGAATTGATGATCGTAGCTACAAAAGTGTGTTTGAACCAGTTATCTCGGCCATCATGGAGTGGTATCAACCTGGTGCTGTTGTCCTACAATGTGGTGGTGATTCTCTATCTGGCGATAGATTGGGTTGTTTTAATTTGAGTATGCACGGTCACGCTAACTGTGTTAACTTTGTCAAATCGTTCGGAAAACCAACACTCGTACTTGGTGGTGGTGGATACACTATGCGAAACGTCAGTAGAACATGGGCATTTGAAACTGGTTTATTAGTTGGTAAAGAACTTGGCCCCGAAATTCCTTATAACGATTACTATGAGTACTACGGACCTGACTACAGACTCGAAGTCCGCCCATCGAACATGCAAAATGCAAATTCCCCTGACTATCTCAAAAAGATTCTGGATCAAGTCCTCCAGAATCTTTCTCGAACAAAATTCGCGCCATCTGTTCAAATGCAAGATGTTCCAAGAGACGCTCCTGATGAAGGAGACGTAGAAGAAGATACTGAGGCCGCCAAAGATACAAGGGGTGGATCGCAATTTGCCCACGATGAGCGAGTTGAAGCCGGAAACGAGTTTTACGATGATGAAGACTCCACGGGAGGCAAAACAGTGTCCAGCACTAACTATAAAGAAGCGGACGGTGATACCTCGATGCAGTTGTAATACATTATCGCTGTATTTGTGTAACTTTATATTTATAATTTTGTATGTCATAAGGAGAAATTCGATTTAGCGCATAGGAGTCATCACTTTTGACCGCTATCTTTCTTGAATCTATATACAGATGCAGTTTGTCTCTGCCTCCGACTGCTGCAGCTCCATCCCAGACGCAACTACTCCCGTCAGTTCGCTCGAATCGACTTTCGAGAAGGCAAAAGCACTTATCACACAGGAGCAGCTGACTCAGGGGCTATACCTTAGCAACCGGGGGCCAAGGAGCAATGGAGCCTGGGGCGGCCCAGCGGCCAGAGGCTCGAGACTGGAATATAAGGATGTAAGACCAAGTCTTTCATTAGAGGGATGCCTTACTCCCAAATGAATGGTTGAATCCTAGTAGTTCATTGACGTGTTTGACCCAGTCTCCATTCGTACGGGCAACGCACCATATACCCTTATTAACCCCCTTCTCAGACTCAACTGTGACTTTATCACCAGGATGTAGCATGCCTCGGCTGATTCCGTCAATAGACAGCTCTGTTCCCTGACCACGAGAATGCGGCGAAAGCGAAATAGATACTTTTGAGCTTGATGGAAACACAAGGGGCCGAAATGAAAGTGAGCGAGGACAAATGGGAGTGATTAGAATGCAAGACACTGACGGATGTACAATCGACCCCCCGGCAGAAAGTGAGTAGGCAGTCGACCCAGTAGGAGTAGAGATAATGACCCCATCAGCGATTCCACGTGTAACGAATTGGTTATCTACAGAGATATCCAACATTGTCAGATGCGGGTCTGATCCTCTGTGAATGTTTAGATCATTCATAGCATGAATTATTCCATGCTGACGACCATGGATGTCACACCGAAGTCTCATACGATTCATTACTGTGGATTGTGACGTGTAGACGCTTTTGAAAGCCCCAGCAGCGTCTCTTAAGTCAAACGGAAGCAGAAACCCCAGAGTTCCTAAGGAAAAACTTAGAACAGGAGGAGTAACGCCAGATGCGAATTTTGAAGTAGCATGCAAAATAGTACCATCTCCTCCAATGGTCACTAGGAGATCTGTTTTCTCATATAGAATTTTATCTGTTCCAGTATACAGAATTGCATCATCGAGTTGTTTTTCTTCCTGTAACTCTTCAGCTACGTCATCTTCGACTATGATATTTACACTGGGGTAATCTGAAGATAAATGCTTGATGAGGTCGACGGTCGCACTCCGAACAGAGCTGCTCCAAGGCTTTTTCACAATAAATATATTCCGTGGAGGAGTATCCCATGATAGTGAGTGCAGTGATTGTTGTGTTGGCAAAGCTAGAAGGTTAGACCTCTGCAGAGAGTCGAATTGGAATGTGATGTGACCGTTACTTACATTTGTAGTGAGGATGGATCTTTGGAGGCAGCAGCTCAGCGGATCTAACATCACTATGCAGTATTCTAGCTGTAGAAAAATAGGACCTTCTAACAAAGCTTTGCGTACGACGGAACTGGCCACGATCCAGTTTCATGGTCCTTGCTATTGCCATCCTGTGGTATATAGGTTGAATGATGAAATGCGACATCGGCGCCGATTTTCAGGGGAGAGTCATCATGCACTTAGATCTCTCCAACAGCCGTATATATGCCTGCCAGATAAACATCAGCTACATTAAATTAAGACCAAGCTTTATTGTTGTTTGATACTAGGCTTGAAAGACTGATGGCTGGGCTGTCGCTAGAAGATTTAGCATTTTTTGACAGCCGTAATGATAATATTAGTCCGAAAAATGGTGATGTAGCAGATATTGGAAATGCTATATCAGCGCCCACTGTAGATGATGAAGAAGATGGATTCGGAGACTTTGTGGAGTACGATAACAAACAGGAATCCAAAGTTCCGAATATAAATATATCTAATAATGGGTTGGTGGATTTGGGTCCGCATACTCCTAAAGTTGCTTTGACACCAGCTTCAAATTACGAGCGAGCGCCATTACCATTTAGGACTGAACATACTGAACAAGTTTCGAAGGTAGGGCCCTCAATAGGGGATCTGCTTGACCTGACAGACTTTGTGCCTTCCAATACGGTCAACAAAGTAGAGCACATAAGCCTCCCGACTGCTCAAGACTCGGTCAAAGGAGTCTTGAGTCAAAATTCTTCACAAGCCTCCGCTACAAATGCTCATCAAAGTGCCTCTCAAAATGCCCCTCCTCGAACAGCGCCGAAACAAACTCCTCTTTCAATCCAAAACCAAGTAAGCGACCTCTCTTCGTTCTCGTCATCAATCAAATTTGGTCAGCATTTAGAAAATAAGTCTGGAATTTCGAAAGTTACTGAGCCTACAAATTTGGACCAGTGGAATGGCATCTTGTCTGCTTTACCTGGTCCAAGTCATTCCATGAATCTCAAGTCAATAGAAAGTGGTGTGCAAGATATAATCGAACCCACACCCGGCAAGGCATCACAACATCAGCCTATTTCTGAGATCAAGCCCACAAAGCCACAATTGCCGGAAGAGGACTTTGATGATTTCGAAGATTTTGAGGATTTCTCCAAAGCCTCGGAAATCCCATCTCCTAATGTTCTACTTGCATACTTCCAAAACAATGTCTTCACATGTCTCAATGATTTCTTCAAAGCTCTAGTTCCCATAAGTTACACTCAGAAAAAGAGGACCATATCACGGCCGGAGACTAAAGCATTTCTGGCCGGTTTTTTTGAAGCAGTGGCTGTGGCCGGCCGAATCATGACTGGACGGTCACGAACCTCAATTGATGAAGCTCAACTAGCTCTGGCTGACAGAGAGAGTAAAGAACTAGCCAGAATATGGACAGATGAAATCAGCGTCAGATTAAAGTCTCTGCTCCCTCCATCTATACTTGCTGATGCCCCTAGTCTTGATGCACGATTCACTGTTTCATCAAAGTCAGCACCGGGCAAAGAATACTGTCCTGTTTGTGGATTATCTAAGACGGAACTTGTTAAAGGCTCTCGTCGACCTGAGTGGAACGAATCTGGCAGGGGACATAAAACATGCATTGCCTTTTGGGAGAAAAGGTCCATTTTTGGTATAGAGTAGACTATATTAGATATTACATTATTAAATGCTCCTTGAATCTTAATCGAATGACATTACAATATCACCTTCTTCAGGAAGTTCATCTTCATAAGGCGAATTATGAAGGTCAGGTTTAGTATGAACAGCAGTTGTCTCAAGCGTTCTCTGCTTCGATGACGTGTCTGGTAATGACGGTGTATGTATTCTGCCCAAGTTTGATTGCGAGTCCAGCTCCAATTCTGGTTCCAACTTCTCCATTGGTTTATCCTGCGACGATGCTTTGAGATCCACCTCTTTAGATGTTAATGTTGGGCTAGACAGATAATGGTGATCAGCTTCCTCCCTATTTAGTGGGGGAACATTGAGTATGCCAGTAGAGCTTGCATCAGCTTCGGGAAGAGACACACTACTTGTCTGCCCGTATACCTGTCTTCCCCCATTTCTCTCAATTTCATCATCTTCAAAAGCATCAAAGATCATCTGAACACCGTCGTCATTAAACTCGCCTGGATCGTATTCTTCAAATGCCGTGTAAGAACTATTTACTTGTATCGTGTCGGAAACACCTGGCCTTTCGTTTGCTTTCTCAACTCCTTTCAGGTTATTTACTTCCTGCTTAATAGCGTCCAAATCAAACATAACATCGCCGTTTTGCTCGTCTTGTTGACTTGGTTCATCTTCCTTGTGTTCACTAGTGCTTTGAGCATCTTTGTCAGCCATTTCCCACCAATCCTTCTTTTTCGGTTTCATCCAAGAAAATAACTTGGACTTACCACTCGTCTTCTTCTGACTTTTTGCTTCTTGCTCCATTTGCTTCCTTGCTTGATCGAACTCTACAATCAGCTCACGCTGCTTCTCCCGAAGTCTGTCAGGATCAGGATCTTCGATTTCGCTAAATTCCTCGCTTAGCACTTCCCAGCCACAGTTTCGGAGAAGCCTTGGAATCGCCTTACGATAGCCCATGTGGCCCTCTACAATTTCCGTGTTATCATAGTTTTCAATGTTGGGTACATTTTCAATGGGGGCCAAGCCTGCAACTCTTCCCAGGCCACCGCTAGTAGCTCTGAACAAATATCCCAAAATCCAATCTTTACGTGAATAACCATTCAAGAAACGGCCACTGACGACAGATCTGGCCAGAATGAACTGACTGCGTTTCACAACAACGGGAGCTCCAAATATCAACACATCTTCTACTAATCCATATGCTCCTCTTCTTGCCAGTTCGACTAAACACGAGTATATGACCCTGGCACCCAGTGAAAATCCAACCAGTGTGACAGGACGGACGCCCAAATTACGATTGATAAGAGTATCAGCCAAAATTAGTCCTGAACTCCATGCTCTATCTAGAGACACGCTCCAAGGATTATCTAAAAGATATCCTAACTTCGACAGAACCATGGGAAGCTGGATAGATGCCATAAGGGCAACAAGAACTGTTGATCCTAAAATTTGTTGGATACTTTGTGTCAAGACTTCTGTAGCTAGGATATTTATAGTTTGGCCCATGGATTGTAGCATTTCAGGCTCCCACAGAACTGATAGAATATCTCCCATAATCGGATCAACTGTAGAGAATGGTAGACGAACGTCATCCTCTTTTCCCAACATCCATCCTGACACCGTAATTATAGCATTTACCCTCTTATGATTATGCAACGGCCTAAATTCAAAGGTCTTTACATGTCCCATACGTTTAGACATTCCTTTTGAGCCAATACGGGCACCAATGGCTGCACCAGTCGTCGTTACGACTGCGGCACCACCAGCACCAGCTAAAAATCCAGTAGTACCCGTAATACCGATAGTGGTAAATCCAGCTGCAAGTCCAGCACCTATAACAGGTGCCAGCAGCCCAGCAGATAAACCAATCACAAGACCACCTCCCAGAGTAGCTAATCCTACATACATATACTTCTTTTTTAAAGCCAGTTTTCGTCGAGATTCCATAATCTCACTTTCATCCCAAGTTTGGATACTTCCTTCCTCAATCTCTAATGCATCTGTTACCTTCGATTCAAACTGTGATATCTCTAATGCTGAAATTCCCAGTTCCTTTCCAACATACTGAAACAGTGTCCGGGAGCGTGAATCATATACAGAATCCGATATCAGTACTAAGAACAAATCACATAAAATTGTCCATCTTATATCGATATCAAGAGTCTGCATGTTTTGTAGATCTTCTGGTCGCTGAACATTCATTTCACTTGCTTTAACAGGGGATTTTTCACCTTCGTTATCAATTTTTTCGTCTATGATTTCTGTACCATGCGAGCCCTTAGCTATGGGATTTTTAATTCTAGCAGCTTTTAATAAAGAAGGAGATAGATCTGATGGTAGTACTCCGTGATGCGACAGCTGTTCGATCATAATTTGCTCTATAATTTTGTTAGATGATGTCACCAGCGTTCATTTTCTGCCTCCGGCGGATGGGGCTTCACCCCAGCCATGTGGTTCTTCTCGCTACGCTCGAGTCGTGATGTTCGGAGGCTCCCAGAAGGTCTTGCGAAGAGGAGATCCGAGGTTCAGAGCAGAGCTCCAGCCACCGGAGGCAGACGGAGAACGAGTACGCTCCTGAAACCGTTTATTGAGTGCTTATGTGACGTAATCAGCACTGTAGAACATCACTTACCTTCTGGGCGGATATCCATATGGGCATATAAACGAATCATCATCTTCTGGCCCCACATGGCCATGTTTTCTTGAGAGTTTGCAAGAGCAGTGCTCACTGCTCTGCTTCCTTTTAATTCTGCCAGGGATGCTGCCATTGCACTAATTACCAGTCGCGAAAGACCAACATATGCAATTTTCTGGCTATCTGTTAACATGTCCTTGGTTGCCTGAAGTTGAGATAGAGGATTTCGCTCGAGGTCATCATCTCCAAAAAGAAAATCAGTATTCTCGTCCATTGAGTTCACGCTTTTTGCATCGTCATCTAATGCCACCCTCGTGTATCCGGTGGCAGCAGACGCATGACCCAATTTTTCCCGGCTCAGTCC
The DNA here is from genome assembly GCA_001939105.2 of Sugiyamaella xylanicola (nom. inval.). Classification (NCBI taxonomy): domain Eukaryota; kingdom Fungi; phylum Ascomycota; class Dipodascomycetes; order Dipodascales; family Trichomonascaceae; genus Sugiyamaella; species Sugiyamaella xylanicola (nom. inval.). The sequence goes on from MQSX02000021.1 coordinate 142,461, forward strand.
TTCTTGCTGGTCTTTATCATTTTCGAAATCTGCCGATTTATGAACTACAACTTGACCATTATCATCGTATACCTCATACTTTCCAATAACTTTCATATCCTGCCAGCCTGACTCTTCGTCCTCGGGTTCTTCAGGAATTTGTGAATCTCGCTTTTTGTCGAGATGGGCAAATTCACTTTGTAATGCACTTTGATGGGAGAATTCTGATGGTAGGCTGGGGTCACGAGTTTGAACAGTATGTGGGTCTAATTTTTGAGAAAACATTTCATCTGATTGGGGTTGAGGGTGATGCTGTTCATTATTTGGATCTACGGGTGAAACGCTAGTTCTACCGTGTTCTTCGGAAGATACTCTAGAATCTTCAGATAGTCTACGATTATTATCTGATATTGATAAACTTGGTCGTTCTGGTTTATCACCATGTTCAGCCACGAACCCATTTTTGTTCCTGGACGACGTGGAATACCGAATCAACTCTGGCACGCCGTCTTCAGTTGAATCTCTATATCTTATAATTCCTGTATCTGCATCGTTCAATTTGAACTCCAATATATCGTCATCTTCGTTGAACTCATCTTCTCGCTTATGTGGTATATTTACAATGCTCAAATCAACATCAGAACCTTTTTGTGGACCAACTACTCTTCCCGACCCAGTACTAGAGGTGGTGCCAAGGGAAACAGCACTATCCCTTCTTATTGGATAAGTCGAGTCACGAAACCTTCTCGAAGACACATCTAAAGATGACCTTGGACCAGCAACGCCTAGTCCCAATCGTCCATCTATTGATGTTCTGGAATCACCACGTTCTTGACTGGGAAGAGACGATGCAGATGCTGAAAAAACCGGAGAGTGCGGTCCTGGGGCGGCACGTCTCTGTAGACTGGTGCTGGACCTTACCGACTCTGGTCTATGCAAATATGGAAGCCCAGGCCTTTCCAAGTCTAAGCTTTTAGGAGGTGGAGTCGTTGAAGATTCTGGAAAACCATCCGGTCCTGGCATATTCAAGAGTTGGAGAGATGTTCATGTAAGGTTCGTGCAGTATAAAACCAATTAGGTTGACACCCGAAAGAACACTTGAAAAGAAATCCGCCACCTTCCTGGGTTACGTAACGCTAGCTGACAATTAATAATATATTCAAAAGAAAACACCTCTTCCTCCTGAGCGTCTATCTATCTTGTTCCTATTCTTGGTGACCCCCATGTGTGCGAAACGAAGTCAATATTGACCGTTTATTATTGTTTGACTGCATACAGCTACAAGCAGCGCAGCAAGATAAGATAACGAACCGCCTCCAACGCCTTTATATCAATGAAGTACTCCTAATATGACTCGATCGATGCCAGAGGAGCAGGGGGGTCTGGGGCGGAGACCCAGATTACGGGGGCAAAACTAGAAGTACTAAGTGCCTCCGGCGGCTGGGGCGCGGCCCCAGACCCCGTTGCTCCTGCTTCGCAGGAGTAGCAAGCTATTTATAATTTATAATACAAAATAATACATTGTAGCTACATTCTGGGGACATGAGATTGTGTTTCAGTCACATTCCACGCTATATAGCAAGTCCAGTTCCGCCGGAACACCAACGGTAGAGCCCAAGAACTTCACGGCGGCGATGGCGTGCCTCTACGACTTCGGCTGTGATCCCATCCATTCCAGGGAGGACAGCTGGTCGTATCGCTCCGCGTAGAATGGCACGGAAATTGCGCTGATACTCGGTGTTTAGAGTTACTATGCATACTTCATGACCGTGGACAAGCGTCTCACATGCAGCGCGAACGTCTTGGGGAGTCTCCACTCCTTGTTTGTCAGCCAGGCATAGTAAGATGAATCCGGCTTGCAACAGTTGTATGCCAAAAAAGTATGGGATCAATCGGAGGTCCGGGTCATAAACGAGAAGAGAGTCAATGGACTTAGCAGCCGTTATTGCATGATTAACACATTTCTCAAACTCGGGTTTGCCAATAAGACTATCTATTGAATCCAGCAAATCTATCGGATCCATATAGCCATGAACGAGTATGTGAAAAATATGAACTAGACACTCACAATACTCCTTCCATGCCTGAACATACGCGCCTACGCTATTGTTAGGGGCTTGGGAGAGAAAGTCTCCAATCGATATTTGAAAATCGTCTAAGCGAACACAGAACTTTTTCCGCAGCGCCTGCAGCATCTCATCGTCAACTGACAGCGTACGGTTCAGCTGTAAGAAATGAATATCAAGGATCCCCCCAAGTAATGTCATTAATGGGAGATACATCCCAAACAGTCCTGTATCATATACCTTGAAAACAGGTCCCTTTTGGCGAGTTGAATCCGATTCAGCTGGTACAAGTGGTTCGTCGCTACTCCAGCGTTTTTCATCGACTGGGAGATAAAGCCCAATTGATTCAGAGTCTAACGTTGATGGTGACTGGTTATAGCATAGAGATAGATGACGATCGGTCAAGAACAAAAGCCACCAAGTCCGTCTCTGCTCTTCTCGCTTTTCTTCATCGAGACTGGGAGATTCCTGGTTAAATTTAAGCAGTCTCGCTAGTCCCCAAGCACCATGCCACCATCGCATAGCGGCCCCCTTGAACTCAGACATTGAGGCGAGGATACCTAAGTGAATATATGTTATAACATCATCAATACTCCCTCCAGAATGAAGAGGTTTCATATGAGCTATTACTAAATCGCTTAATCTAGATGTGATTTGTTCGCGAGTGGATGCTGTTGCTTTTATCAATGGATGATCCGTAGCATGGGCCGAAACAAGAAGAAATGAAAACAGTAAGGCGGGTGTGCATTGTCTAGGACTGTGAAGGGAAAGTAACGATGATTTTCGAATAATCGGAGCGATCCCATAAACGCTATTGGAAAAATAGACCTCAATAAGGTCGTCTAATAACTCAGGCTGTATGAAGCTAAGACTGGGCAATATAGGTATAAGGACTGGATATTGTACAGAAGTTTTGGATATCCTTCGAGGCGAATGCGAGGTGGAAAACAGCTCAGTAGGAAAGAGGGTACTCATATTCAGCCACCTTGGACTGGTCATGGTTGGTAAAAAGTCAAATAAATATGTTGACGGATGCCTATCTGCAGAGTCCTGCTCTGTTCCATTCAATGGTGTCAAATCCAGATCTGTTACTGAGGACATCGATGGCAAGGAAGCAGATAGCAACTCTGGATCTGTCGTATCAGATGTAATGCTCCCGGTTGGATAAGAAATTGGGGGAATCGAAGTAGCTGAGCCGGTCTGGTTTGTCTCCAAACTATTTTCATAGTCATCGAATTGGTTTGACAGACTAGACGAGACTGTCAATGCGGGGTCTGTGTAGCCGTCACCATTATTGCTCCGTCTAAATGAATATAATTCACTACCTCTACCACGCTTTTTGCGTTGTAAAAAGTATTCGCATGGTTTCGATAGGCTCGAACAACGCTTACAAGGCTGGATGCCATCACATTTCGTTCTGGAAGCTCGGCATTGGTCACAGGCTCGACTGATTCTCACTCTTTTACTATTCTGACTGTGTTTTAATGAATCAGATGAAACCATTAGCTCCACCTTATTCCTACAAAGCTTCTTGCTCTCTCTTCTATACTACAAGCTATGTCCTTCAATAATACTACCAACAGCAGGCACAACGCGCGCTTTGAGTGGTAATATGCTTTTAAAGTATTTGTTCAGATCGTGGCGGTCCGCCTTTAACTCCGTGGGCCCTACTTTGCAAGAAATTTCTGGAACAGGAGACAAACTAAACTTAAAAAGCTGTGAGATGAATAAACAGTCCAAACCTAGGTTATAACAGAGCTAAATTACATCTCTAAATAAGACGGGCAGTGCCAATCTTCTAACATGTCTGTTTTCACCTGTCGCTCTCCTGACCCCGGCTAACAAATTTAACGAAATACATATAAGCGCAGCTCCTACTTCTCGATTCCCATTGAAACTTTCCCGCTGGCGATAACTGAAAACAATTCTTCTTTGTCGTCTGGCACCTAAGGTTTCACCTGTGAACTCAGCGGTCGATAGAAATACCCCTGAAAGGGACATATGGAGTAGTTAACCTAACCACTATCGCGTTTTTCAATTTCGCTGATAACGGACGAGATTGAAAGTGTTACAAAAGAGGTTGTCCCAAATGCCACGTAATCTTCGAGGAGTTCATATGACCCAGCTTCAATCGTAACTATTTTGTCCGCAAAAAGCCATTTCTTCATGGAATTATTCTACCACGTAGGACAATCCGGGCAGCGCTTCCAGATTTGTCTGAACTATCATTATAACAGGACACTTTTGACTCTCGATGCTTATCTGATATCTGCTTTTCAAACAGAGACTGGTGTGTATCATTCTCTGTGCAATGGATGTGCTATTTACGGCTACAACGTCTCATGTTCATCATATCTATCGCGTACTGAAAGCTGTGTCGGTTACAGGCAAAGAGGCGTCCATCTCCATTTCAGATCAAGGGTTGAAAATCTCAGTCGAGAATGCAGCAAAATCGTGTCAGGCCCATCTTTTTCTGAATCAAACACTGTTTTCTTCCTACAAGTTTCGGCCCGAGCTATATAGAGTATCTGGAGATGCTGATCTAGTATCTGATGACACCCGTGGCGGTGAAGCTGATGATTCAACGCCATTACTTGCCACATTCCACATTTCGCTACGCGCGCTAACTGGAAGTTTACAAATATTTGCCGAGTCCGACAAAAGCATCAGTGGTCCTGGCGGCTCAAATATCAATCCTCTTGAAGGAAGAGACTACTCGCAGGCTGGGCACGCCCGACAGGGTAATGGATCCAAAGCTAACGAGATTGCTGTAAATAATCAGTGTCTGTTTATTTATCGTGGGCCTGGACATCCGTTTATGATTTTTTTCACTCAAGGTCCGAATGCTGCTGTAACTACCAAATGCGAACTAGAGACATATGACCGAGAAAATATGGATGAAGATGATGATAATGATTATGAGTCTCAAAACGCCATTAGCATTGATCCGAACTCAATAGTACAGAAGGTAATATTGAAAGGAAACCTTATGGAAGACGCGCTAAAAGAATTAGATGCGATCAATACCTCTCTCATCACCATACGGGCGTCTGCTAAGTCTGCCCCACACTTTACATTTATTAGTGATGGGGAACTTGGCAGATCGGAATACTCTTTTCCCAATGAAGGAAAGATCCTGGAAGTATTTCTAGTAGCCCCACCGGGTCAGTTGTACAACGGAGATATCAATTCGGTTATGGCACACGACGATTACGATACAACTCCAGATTGGGTGGTTGTCAACAGTTATGCCTTTGCGACGTTTAACCTAATTCGAGATACAGTATTTCTAGCCAACCGAGTCAACATAAGATGCGATTCTTCAGGGGTCATGTCGATCCAGTCTCTATGTGAAGGTGAACCGGGTTGTCAGAGCTACATAGACTTCCGTTTTTTACCCAGCGAAGATTAAGCTCTCTGCTTCTTTCCCTTAAACTTTTGATTCCATATCAAGTGCAGTGAAGCAAAAGAAGTGAGATACAAGTGAAGTATATGCAGGGCTAGCTGCAGGGACTTTATTCTTAGGGGCAGGGGCTTGTACGGCTGATATCTCTTGAAATATCCAGGCAGAAAAATTTGTGCTGATCATGCCAACCTTACCCTGAAATTTTCGAAGTATCGCAGTCGATAACGAGATACTATACTATACTAGTGTATACTATTCCAAACTATTCCTTGAATAGAGATCCGATTCGAGGTGATCCAAAATGGTTGCGGAATTGGAAACTAAGAAGAGAAAGCTGTCAGGAGAGCAGCTGGAATCTTCCAAAAGACAAAAACAAGAGAACGGATCCATTAACAATGTCGAAGTAACTACGTCCTCAACTGCTACTAGCCAGTGTTTCTATAAAGTGTCAGCCTTTTTATATGTTTCTCTGGCTCCAGTACATTTGAATGATCCCATTTCTGGTATCAAAAGCCAGCATTTAGATCCTTTGCTCATGACATTTTTCCCCGAAGCTGGTGGTGTAGTACTATCGCACTATAACTTGCAGCTTTGTGGACAAGACAAAACTCCTTCAAACAAATCCAAAAGAGCTGGCGATGATGACGAACAAGAATTTGAAGAAGAACGTGCTCCTATAGCTGTGGCCAAAGTCATGTATGATAGTCCGTTTGCATTTATGTGGATCAAAGTAGATTTTCTAGTGTGGAAACCACGTCCAGGCGATGTGCTTGAAGGATGGATTAATATGCAGTCCCCATCTCATATTGGTCTTTTAATTCACGATACTTTCAATGCCAGTATTAAAAGAGATGCCATTCCTGGAGATTGGAAATTTGTTCCCAATCAAGAAGACGAGACTATAGAAGGTGAAGCTGAAGCATCTGAAGAACAGGAACAAGAAGGCTCTGAGGACATTGTTGCTCCTGCTCTAGAAGAAAAGGCTGACGAAACGACAACCGACACAATTGCTGAGACTAACGGCAGCAACAAAAATAGGGATGCCAATGCTGTGAGTCCACCGCGATCCCTCGGATACTGGGTGGACGGCAACGGTTTACGGGTGGATGGTAAACTTAACTTCACAGTAAGAGTGTTTAACGTATCTGGCAGAACAGTTTCCGTACAAGGCTCCTTACTGAAACCAGGTGCTGTCAAAGTAGATCTCACTCAACCGCACAAAAGAGGCGAGGATGAAGCCCCCTTACCAAGCATTCCTAGGGGTAAGCATGTCAGCTTCGTCGATTCTGTCGACTCAGAACCAAGCAGCGAATCTTCCCAAACCGCAGACGGATTCAACTAATAACTCGCGATCCTCTATCACTACCTGCATAACGCTCTCTGTATTTTATTTATCATTTTTTCATGACCCTTCCAACGATTCGTTGGGGCTTGTTTCTGCCTTCGGCAGCTGGGGCTCTGCCCCAGACCCCGTAGCTCGCTTCGCTCGTTCTACGAGTTGAGGCAACTGGTGTGGCTCACTCGTTGTCTGGATATTCCACGATTAACAGGATGACTTATCAGCGACTCTTGAGCTATGGGATCTAGTGCGAAGCTGAGCTAACAAAGTTAAGTGCGGACAGAATCCGACATCATAAAATTGAACACAGAAAGACCACCCTTACAGTTGCAAACTAGAGCCGGAGGCTCACGGTAAGTTAGTGCTACTCAACAATATATTTACAGTTTTTTATACGATCACAAGCTAATGAGACCACACTGGAAACCGCTTATTGGGAAGCGAAGTGGTTAAGGAGGGCATCACGCTCAGCAGAGTCCACACCCCAGTCCTTAACAACGACACAGGAGCAGCCAACGACCTTGCGGGCATTACCCTCTCTGTCGAGTTGACAGAGACCAGCCCATTCACCAAGCTTCTTAGCATCAGAAACCTTGATAAGGGGGATCTTGGTCTCAGGCTCGTTACAGAGAGCCTCGACAAGGCGAATGTAAGACTCCTCAGTCACAGAGTCGCAGAGAATGGCAATGTGAGCTTGACCGGCAGAAAGAGCCTTGGAAGCCTCACGAAGACCACGAGCAAGACCGTCGTGGATCAAAGCATTCTTGAGGACACCACGGAGAGCATCTTCAACAGAGATTCCTCCGGGAGCAGCGGTTTCAGCAGCAACTTCAACCTCCTCGACAGCGTTAACTTCCTCGATGTCAGACTATTTATTGTTAGTAAGCTGTGCTTCATAACGTCTTTATTTTATTCCTTTTTTGAATAGAACTTTGGTCATGATATTTATTAGCGACTGTTGCAGCGATTTTAGGATGAGTTTGAAACCGATGACAAAACTATGAAGACTCTCGCCTTCTATGATCTCTATTCATCAGCTTCGACTGAAGCCTCACAGCATCTAATACCATCATAGCCCAAGTATCTATCGTTGATATTCTAACATACCATTCTTAATTAATTTTTTTTTTCACTTATTGGACTTCCTCGACAGGATATTTGTAATGGATTGAGATTCCGCTCGGTCCTTAATGTGTGTAATGGATCAATATAACTAATTGCCCCTGATAGTGGTGAAGTATGAAACTTTTCTGAGAAGTTGAGTGTACATTCTAGAACAAGACGGTTTATTACCTAATTAGGTAATTTTGCGCCGCAACAAATGTGGCCCGCATCACGTGCAGACATTTTAGAGAATGATGCAGGGTCTTATGTAAGGGTGTTAACGCACCAGAATATTCTTGCTACTTACACCAAGCCAGACCCGGAAGACCAGTGCAAGTGCTCTCCTAGCTTCGCATAGCCAAGAGGTCCAGGACGAAGCACCAGCAACGAGCGAGCATGGCCTCTCTTCGTACTATCATAAAATAATACTAGGAGTAAGACGACATACAAGCTCAGAACCGAGGAACAGGTCAATTTACAACGAAAAATGTATGAACTGTAAAACTGTATTAATCGAGAGATATATATTTATATAGGATGGATATAGGATAAAGATATTGGCTCACTCTATGACTATAGTTATCGAGTCACGTTCTGTATAACTTCCACATTTTGAGACCGCTCAGTTCGAATGCATTATCTACTCATCAAACTCGCGTTTAACGTCGATCGTTGTTTACTATTTTATTATCTCGTTCTAGGAACAACGTCCTTCAGAACCACGTCCTTCTGTTGGGTTTAGTCCTATATGTAACATCATAATGTCACTGTTCGCTCAAAGTACAGGCATTTTGACAGAACATTTAGGATATGTGCCTATTGCCCTCATTGACGAACTTATAAACGCGGTCAACGATATTCTTTATAAGTGTACATCGGCAATAGAAGAGTTTTTGCAAAAGAGATATGGCCCGAGGAGTAATTCTAGTAGAAAAATAACTGATCAGGATATCCAACTTGGGACTGCAAAGCTTGAGACTTTGCTTGAATCCATTGTTGATAGATGCTTTGATAACTTTGAGCTCTATACACTTCGAAATCTGTTAACGATTCCAGAAGAACTTATAACTGAGGGATGGATTCGTTTGAAGCATCATCGTGGAATTGACTTTACTGATGTTGAATCTGAACAAGCATTGGATTTAGATGATGAAATTGAGAAGCTAGAAGCACAGCTGTACTTTGAAACTCAACTCAATTCAGCTCTGAAGCAAAAGCATCAACAGACATTGCAGGAGTTTGAAACATTTCAGGATCTTAAATCAAATTATCCATTTCTATCATCATCCCCATCGTCTAGTCAACAGCTTAAGGATGCGATGTTATTTCTATCTTCTCAGTCGATGACAATGATTTCTCAATTACAGCAGACTGAGCAACTCTACAAGTCACGTCCGATACGAAAGTCGCCTACTAATATCCCTCGTGAAATATACCTTGATGAATTCGCTCGTCGTGCCTTAGAATCAACTGGAGTTCAAGTTATTTCTCATATCGAAAAGAAAACGGAGCACGAAGTTTTCAATGCTCTACGAGCGGCTTCGTTCTTTCGTTCCAAACAGCCCGAAACGTAACCGTCGAGCTTGTTTTTTGAGGCTTAATTATCTTTATTTGCTAACTTTTACTGAGCTGGATTAGAGTAAGAGATATTTAGCGAAAAGCTTTCCTAGTCCGTCTTGAAGAAACGGCTTTGAGTTGAGAGTTGGTATCAACTAGTTAAGAAGAGCGAATATCCTACTTTCAACTCTGGAGCTAACTTACTAATATTTGCGGTCAACTTGTCCAATTGCAGGAGCCATCTTCATATCAAAGCACGACTGTCAATAAGGTTAAAGATAAAGCCTTGGCCCCGTTATTACTAAGGTAAGCACCAGATGCCTTTCGATACTCTTCACAAAATGAGGGCATCGGTCTTCTACTGCATACCGCTAGATTGTAATTTGTAAGACCAGTCTGGGCGTTGGAAAAGAGAACTAGTTGGGAGATTTTTAAGGGCTGAAGTTGCATGAGAGAGCTAGCAGCCATTACGAGAAGACATTTGGAGGAAATCGCTACTTTTCCAATTAGATGTTTGTACTGTGTCTATGTACTAGCTGATTGGAAGAGGGATAACCTTTTCTTGTGTTATTTGTATTCCATTTCAGTATATAAGAAATATAAATCAAATTCATGAAGTTGAAGATAAGGACTGCAAATAATTTCATTTAAACTTTCGGGTATCTAACAGTTTCAACGGGGCCCTCAAATACCTCAACTTGATCGGAGGATGACCAGTCAAGGCTGCACGTTAACTACTTCTAATACTTGATATTTGCTCATTGACTGAGTTTAACTACAAAAGTTCTCAATTTAAAACACAATAGGCAATCTGCACAGCAGCCATATAGAAGCTGACACTCACACACCAAATATAATCGAGCCGGGCGCGGGCACCTAGTGACAAATCAACTCTGGCGTTTTTCCCGCAAAGCGGAAGCTAATGGGTCTGGGCCACGGCCCAGCTGGAGGCGAAAACGGCCCTAAACATAAACATAGCTTCATTACTTACCACAGACGGCAGGTCAGCCCTGCATCGCGTACTAGATAGCCTTTACTCGGGGCCGCTCGAACACATCAGACAGCTGATTAAATTAGAAAAAAGAATAGCTATTTTTTTATTTTTATTGAAATCCAAATAGGATCAGTGGAGCTGAATTGCCCACCTTTTAGAATCATTTCCATTCTCGATAATGTACCCCGCTTCTACCAGCTTATCTTATCTTGCCGCGGAGCCGTGTAAACGACGGCCACCAGATTTTACAGGGGTTTCTGAGTTTTTCCATACTGCAGGGCCAAGCTGAAAGCGATGGCGTTATGCAGTAATTCTTCCTTCTTGCAGCTGAATCTATACCAAACTCTGCAGACTATTACGTGCGCTAGGATTTCGGTTAAGCGGATGCCACCAACAACTCACCCGACTCGTCGTTAGTTGCAGTTATCTTCGGTCGGCGGTAATCCGGAGTCTAGATGTGAAAACAGGATCAATGAAGTTAGATAAAGGTCGACGAACCTGTAATGTACTGTCCTGTACTTGATCAGGTCAGGTGGATTCTCCTCGATATTCAATCTTACATTCGCCTGATTTGCTTAGGAGCCGAGCCTAGCCGCTATTAACCGCTAGTGAATACTTGACTAGCCTGCATAGACCTCTTATTTGTCTACCCCTCTCCTCGAAATTCTGCTCTATTTCTTTTTTGTCAAATTGCCCTGCCGATTACTGGCAGGCGGTTCAAGATTTTCCGACTCAAACCCCAACCCTGCGTCCCCCACTCCAGTCAAGCAGCAAAGCTGGGGGAATATAATATGTTAGCAGACACGATATTAGGTCTCAAAATTTAGCTAGAGCGCTAGTTAGAGCCCTACCTCTACGAGCCAATGGTGATAGTATTGATATGGTTTTATAGACAAACCCTATGAAACTTTAGGAAGATAAGGTGCAAGATAGGGAGTTTGATTAACCGTCAATAAAGTTTGCAGATAAGTCCATGAATGAAGATTGACCGGGCATGACCATCAAATGGGAACGCGCACAAACAGGATGAATCGACAGATGGGTTGAGGATCTCCGACATTCAGTTCTTTACGTCACGATCTACCCTATATCTTCAGTATTGTCTCGCCAAGATGGTATCATGTAGTGTAGTTAGCTAGTAGTTGCTTTTTTTCACAGGAGAGAACTTAAAATCAAATCTGATTGAAGCAAGCGCTCTACCGCATGGTGTCTTCATTTAGTTTTAAAATGTATATCAATAAAACCAGCTATTTAAGAAGCTAGTTTCCCCTTCCTACCCCAGATTTTGGTCTTGTGAGTCGTTCAAAAATGTCGAACGAGAAACAGCCTAAAATCGAATTTTACGGGGATGACGTGTCTGTCATCCCCAAGGAGGACGTTATTATAAATGAAGACAATAAATTTGGACATACTGAACGGGCTCTGAAATCGAGACACGTTCAGTTCATTGCCCTGGGTGGTTGTATTGGTACTGGTCTTTTTGTTGGATCTGGTGCCATTCTCCAAAATGGTCCGGGCAGTCTACTATGTGCATATATTATCATGAGTTTTATTATTTGGAGCGTAAATAATACTCTTGGAGAGATGACTACTTATCTGCCTGTTAAGGGTAACTCTCCCGGCCTTATGATCGGTAGATATGCTTGTCCAGATCTCAGCTTTGCTGCGAATTATATCTATGTCTACTCGTTTGCATTGCTTGTGCCATCTGAGTGTGTTGCTGGTGCTATTGTTGTCGAATACTGTAAGTAAGATCTCACCTAATTTGCCTGTGTTGGTGCTTTTTTCATAGTCATCCAGATTGATTTGTAATCTAACAAAATACAGGGACAGACAAAGTGCCGACGGCGGCCTGGATAGCCATTATTCTTGGAACTGTGGTTCTGTTGAACATCTTCGCAGTAGATGTCTATGGCGAGGCGGAGTTTTGGTTCGCGTCTATCAAAATTATCACTATTCTCGGTTTAATGATTTTGGGCATCGTTCTATTCTTTGGTGGTGGCCCCAATCATGATCGTCTTGGCTTCCGTTACTGGAAAGATGGTAACGCTTTTAAACCTTATATTGTTGGCGGCGCTGCAGGACGGTTCTGTGGATTCTGGAATTCTGTGGTAAGAGCTGGCTATAGTGTGATCATGAGTCCTGAATTGATCACCATTGCCAGCGGTGAAGCAGAAGCTCCGCGGAGGAATACCCCCAAAGCAACCAAAAGATTTATTTACCGTCTGGTGTTTTTCTATGTATTTTCAGTGTTGGTCATCGGATGCATTGTATCGTCTTCCGACCCAAGATTGCTCAATGCCGTTTCTAGTGGTGTAGCTAATGCTGCCGCCTCTCCATTTGTCATTGGAATCCAGAACGCTGGTATTCCAATTTTGAACCACATTATCAACGCTGCTATCCTTACCTCGGCCTGGTCTGCTGCTAATTCATTCTTGTTCGCCGGTTCCCGATCCTTGTACTCTTTGAGTTTACAGGGAAAAGCACCCAAGGTGTTTCGCTACTGTAATAGGAAAGGTGTACCATATGTTGCGCTGCTTGCTGTCTCTGCTATTGGCTGTCTTGGATTCCTTAACGCCTCGGCTTCCTCAGCAAATGTGTTCACCTGGTTTACCAATTTGTCGACTATTGCTGGCTTCATTGCGTGGGTATGTATCCTAATCACGTACCTACGGTTCCGCAAGGCCATGAAGTTCAACAATATTCTGGATACCTTGCCGTTCAGAACACGTTTCCAGCCATACACGACATGGATATCACTAGTCCTTCTCGTAATTATCACCATTACGAATGGATTTACCGTATTTGTAGGAGGCTCATTCACTGGCCCAGACTTTGTCGCCGCCTACATAACCCTCCCCATATTTGTTGCACTATATGTTGGCCACAAACTTTACTACCGGAGATGGAGATGGTTTACCCCCACTGCTGAAGTAGATGTAACCTCCGGCCTGTCTGAATGTGAGGCCTACGAGCGTTCTTGCCCGGTGCATGAACCCCGTAACGCGCTGGAGAAGGTCTGGTTGTGGATTGCATAAAAGTTTTGTAGCTGTAACGACATTATTTAATGATTGTATCTGAGTTTTTGCCTCCAACAAGCTAGCCGTCACGGCCTAGGGCCAGATTTCTTCCCCTCACTGCCTCCGGCGGCTGGGGCTGCGCCCCCAACCCCCCTGCTCCTCTCGCTAAACTCGAGTCGTGTTTACAGATGCCTGAAGGTCGATATTTGAATAAAACATTATTTCTGTTGCTAATGAAAGCAGCCAATGTGGCGCATTATCAATAGCAGACCTGCCCGGGACTAGATAGTTGAACCACTGACACCTTGTAGAGATGGCATCAGACTTCGCAAGTGATCGAGGGCCCTCTCCCTGGCACCACTTTGTACTCCCGTCTTACTAACTTTAGCTCTGGTGTCCTTGAACTCGCTAATGACAGCAAGAAGTATTTCAGAATCTTTGGGAATGGTTTCATGACTGTTCTGCAGTTATTCAAAAACAGATTCGTGAAGCGATTTGAAGAGTTTTATGACTAATACCAGCTGGAACTCGGATTTCATTGCGACTTGAGCACACTGGATTCATTATTGGTAGGAACAACTTGGCAATATATTTTTTTCATCCCGATTTGTTAACAGAATCCAAAAGATAGGTCTGGTCAGGTCCAGACTAATCTACTACATACACAGGAACCACATGACTTCCAGTCTATTTGAGTCTTATTCGAAGTATTAATGTCAATAACTGTGAACTTTAATGCAAATAAATACTATAACAATAAAAATAAATTATAAACAAACAAAGAAAATAGAAGAAAAAGCCCATCATCACCTTCAAGCTATCGAGCTGGTCTTAGACAAGTCCTGTTCCAGCTGAGCGCAAAACTCCCGCCATCAATTCTGGTACAGGTATCATAATTCCAAACACCAGGAAATAGGAAGTGAAGTCAGAAGTGGGAAATCAAATACACAGAGATATAATTTCCCAACCAGCTTTTTCCGCAACATTGACGCAATTGATTCTGTTTATCGAACAGTTTTGCTAACAATTAGCAATAACTGAAGTGGAAATAATCGCTGGTAATCGCACGGTTCACTCGAAATGAGCTGCAGCAGTAGCCCAGTATCTTGCAGCAGGCGGGCAGCCGTTCAGCTTATCAGGCCTACCGCATGCGAGCTGATAATGCAGAAGTAGCCCATTACCTTGCATAAGCTCAGAAGTGAGCCTGCAGGGGGGTTCAGCCTTCAGGCCAGACCAGCCCCCCGCAGAACTTCAGAAGTAGCCCAATACCTTGCATACTCCTAAAAATAGCTCTACCTGACCTGCCTAGATTCACCCCAGTCCATGGGGGCTACTTACGAGATTACCAGGTCTAGCAGCATTCGCATTGAGTTAAAACACACATTGAGGCGGCGAAGATCAGACAGTCGATCGATAATGATGGCATGATTGACAATAGATAACGCGAGATAAGCTTAACCGTCGTGGATTAATAAATTAGATGCTACTACGACTATATGGATACAGGGTACCAACTGCGGCTGGTCCCCTCTTAATTACATGCCGCATACGCAGGGGCACGAATCACAATAAACGGCTGAAAAAACTACTATAAATAGGTGTTTGTTTTTCGTTTTCTTCTTCTTCCTTACATATACATATGTAAACAGAAAAAATGGATCGCGTTTGGAAATTGAACCCTGCTTTGACCCGCCCCTCTCTACCTCGCAAGAGACCGACCATCAGAAGTCCCTACAACATGGGATATACCACAGCATTCACCACCACAAGCATTACCAACAACACCACCCACAACACCACCCACAACACCACCCACAACACCACCCACAACACCACCCACAACACCATCCACAATACCACACACAATACCACACACAATACCACTCACAAAACCATTCACAACACCGCTCACCACACAGCTCACAAAATCACACACAAAACAACACCCAACACCACGAACTACAACACAAACATCACTGAGAACATCACCAAGCACATTACCACTAGCATCCCCGCAAACCTCCCCACGAAAAATACCATGGGCAATACCACCACAACCACCACCACCACCACTGTTGCCACCACTCCTCCTCAGCATCATAAGAAAAAACGAACCCGAACCAAGGCTATCAAAACATCCTCTAAGCATACCCCTCTCCCTGATACTACCTTGTATTCCCGCCTTACTAACTTCAGCTCTAGTGTCCTTGAATTTGCCAATGGAAGCAAGAAGTATTTCAGAAGTTTTGGGAATGGTCTCATGACTGTACTGCGGCTAGTCACAAGAACATTCTTGGAGAATCTTGAGGAATTTTTTGACTAATACCAGCTGGAAACTCGAGCTTCATTGCGATTTGCGCACACTGGATTCACTATTGGTAGAAACAATTTTGGAAATATATATTTTTTCATCCCTATTTGTTGTGACAACGCGAGATAAGTGGTCTGGGCAGAGCCCCGACCCATCTACAGCATATAGTTAATAGAATATAGTGATATATACAATTCACAACCACTTTGTTAATTGAATTTGTGATTGAGGGTGGAGAGCCAGTGAGGACGCTAACATCATTTCTTACAGGACACATGACCAAAAGTTCCATCGGGTCTGCTTCTCGCACTTGGTGCTGTGGCCCTCAGGGATTCAATACAAGAAGAGAGAACTCTCAGCACTTCTGAACTAGGTACAACGCAGCTCTAAAATATTCCGATGTAATAAACTTATTAGTTTTAAGTTGGTCGAGCACAAACTGCATGTATCGTGCTGTCAACGTTAGTTCGATAACATCTACACCTGCTGTCAGAGTTATGACTTTCAAGTTTAATCCGTCCATACAACAATGCGTTCGGTAGACGCTATCAGCCCATACATTTTGATCTTGGTCATGACGATCTAACTCTTTCAATTGTTCAGGGTATATCAAAAAGAAAAACATAGATGCGTGGACACAGTCTCGACGTGCCCTTCTTATCTATAATCCAGTCGGCTCCAAGGATTTTTCTGGGCTAGAGTTTCTACTGTTGTGGTACAACTGAGTAATCGCTAACCTGGCCCGCAGAGTCCTCGGGGTTATTACATTAGCTCACAGAATGGAGAAGAGGCATTGAACGTCAACCGGAGATTGTATAAAGCATCTGTTACAACTTGGATAGAGTCGTATTTTGAGACCAACCCTTTAGGTATGGTTATCAGTGACACGACCATACTCCAACGGATACTCCAGCGGATATTTCACCACGATAAGAGCATGATACTCAGAGCCTAATGAAAGATTGACATATACCATTCCTGATAATATATTCACATTACTCATTTCTTTGAACTAGAATATTGTCAAAGAAAACTGACAGCATCGCCCTCTCCAACATCGCACTCAAGTTCACCGAGAAAGTACAGCATCTAGAGCGGCCAGCTGGAGTAGATGTTTCAGTAGTTGCTTCCTGGGGTTTCCACTTCAGTTCTTGCCACCCTAATGTTTCATTCTGGTTATCTGATTTCTAGGTTAAAGGAGTATAGTTGCATATTTTAAGCTAGGGAGACAAGCTTACAGCCTCTAACTTTGAGAGGCAACTTCTCATTCTATTGGCAGTTTTTTCTCCATTTCATTTTTGGTGTCAGCGAGTTTTGCCGTACCGTGCAAGTGCAACAACATGTGCATCGCGGTCCCCTTATCTGGGGTAATTTATGTAACCCTAATGCACCCTCAAGCCATCTCAGCAAAATATTACCTGCCAGCGAAATTTCCAGGCTCTATTAACGTTAATTTTGATGCTAGCAGTTTAGTATCTGGGCGCTTTGGAGAAGTCTGAATACGAGAGTGGTATACCCTAGACAGCTGCGGCAATTGTGACTCTGGGTCAAAACTAGAAAGCGGAATTGAATCATAACTCAGCAAAAAAGACTTAAATATTTCATATATCGCTTTGGAAGCAGTGGCCAACATGCCTGACTTAAGGAAAAGATTGAGTTTTAATCCATTCAGCTGGGGCAGTCATGAAGATGATGCAAATGAAGCGGATTCTAATAGAAATGATGATGAAAGTACCGGTAGCGTAGCTGCGGAACCTACTGGCGAGGGCTCGATACCTGAAAAAGGCACACAAAAGGAAAGTGTGGATTCCCGAAATGAGATAGATCTAAAAAAAGATGTCCATTTGGATGGTGAAAGTGAGCATGAAAAAGAACTGAATATACAATCTAACAAGGACTCTGACAAGGGAGCAATCAACGAGAAGGATAGTGTCCACGGACATCTGACGCCTGGAGATAATAGTATCAGTAGTGGATCGCGACATCACACCTTCCCTGTTTCGTCCGAGAAATCAGAAAATAATTCCACCGCTACTGCGGCAGATGTTTCCAGCGGGAGCGGCACTCGCTCCTCGTGGAAATTTTCCAGACGCCACACCTTGGAGCCTGGTCACGCAACACAAGATCTGGGCCACGGGAGATCCCCTGAAAGACCACGGTCCATTGAATTTGACCTTCCACCTCTAGAACCAGTAACACTGACTGGTTATAATGAATCAACTAAAACCCGCATAATGACAGAGTCGTTGAGCTCGGAATTACGAGACTTGCTTCCAGAGCGGCTCCAGCTATACACCACATGGAAACTCTCATATAGCCTCGAACAGCATGGAGCGTCTCTTCATACATTGTACTCGAATGTAGTTCCAAAACCTCAGAAACGTCCAGGTTATCTGTTAGTGGTGAAAGACAAGAAGGGAGATACTTTTGGTGCCTATGCTAATGAATACTTTCACACCACCGAATCTCGACGATTTTATGGCAACGGCGAATGCTTCCTGTGGAAAACGAGTAAGCTTCCTGATGGCGACATCCGGTTCCAAGCTTTCCCTTATACAGGTGTTAACGACTTTGTCATCTTCTGTGCTCCAAATTTTCTGTCAATGGGCGGAGGCGACGGGCACTATGGCATATGGCTCGACGACAATCTCGAGCATGGTGTTTCTAGTCGCACCTCGACATTTGGCAACGAAGTCCTCAGTTCAGAAACAAACTTCTACGTAGTAGCGCTCGAGGTCTGGTCCATTGGCCCTTCTTAATAACAGTCCCTTTATGAAGATCTCAGTTACGCATCGTACCTACAGCGGATGGGCTCCGCCCAGACCTGTTTGGAACATCGCAAACTGCTTGAACATCTCCATTGTATTTATTGATAGTCGCTTCTAGTCAATCTGAAATCTGCAACCTATAGATACCGCTGACCCACTCCTTAGAAAACGGCTCATTGGTGAATGGTTTAATTGTCCTAAGTTGTTGGGCTTCGCTGAGTAGCTGCGTCTAGATGTTCAGTAGGTCTGGGACTGGGCACAAATGAGTCTGAGGCTCCGTCCCTGCCACAGGGAGCATAGAAACTAACAACTACGCCCAGAGCACTCTGTGGATGGGGCTAGTAATTTTTTTGTACGTGTACGAGAAATAAATAAGTTAAATATATAAATAAATAAATAAGTTAGAGGTCATAATAGCAATAACAGTAGGGACTGTCATCGTTTGATCTTCTCAAGCGCTTGAGCGTACTCTATCGGATGGGAAACTTTCGCTTTTCTAATCGCCGTGGCTAGCCTTCGCTGTGTCCATTCGAGATCTTTTACAAGCTGCTTCGCAGCTTTCAGGTCCTGTGCGAAAGTCTTCTTGATTTCTTCAAGTCGTGCACTTGCCTGTTGATGGGCCTGCTGTACTTCTCGTGTCTTAGCGTGAACCATTCCCGATGACTGGGCCTGAAGTACTACTACACGGTCCAGGGGAGAAGGATCGAACACACCTGCCATCATATCGCTTAACAGCTGGACAGGCGATAACTCTGAATCGCTCGCTGATTCGTCAGAGCCAGCATATGACGATAGTGAGCTAACATCGTCTATAGAGCCTGGCAGAGCATTTACAGTCTGTTGGCGGGCAGAATCTGTCAAAATCTTTGATGCCAGAGTAGAAGAGTGAGATGACGATGCCATTAATGATGGTCCCAGCATCCCAGGGGATTCTGATGACGATTGGGCTTGCGGCTGGAGAGCAGATGTGAGCTGGGCCGATGCTGTGAGAGAGCTGCGACGTCGCAATTGCCTCCGAGAAGATGTGCTCTGTAATAGACCAGGATCTCCTCCATCAGAAGAAGAGTTCGCTAGAGGACCAGTTCTAGAGTCTGACATGGCATGTCTTCAAACAAAGGTAAATCAGCTAGCTTCCAAGCACTGAATAGAGTCTTGTAAACAGACAGATAGCCGTGACTTTCGCCGCGTGATATGTATCCAAACTAGCTGCAGCGTGTTCCCCTGAAATTACTGTATCATGCCCCGGGACGATAGCGAAAACAACAAAAACTTCACTGAAAGCAAGCTACAAAAACCTCAATTCCTGAAACAGCAAGCTTATAAGCCTTCTGTTCAAGATTTAAGATACCGTTCTAACAGAAAGAGCTCTCTTTGGTTGTTAGGTTAGAATACTTAAAGGTTGCCATGGTGATCATATCTGACTTACCGCCTTTACCAAATTACAACCTTGACAGTTGTCTTCCAGAACACCAACGGCCCCATATCGATTCGAGCGAAGCGAGAAGAGCCACGGGGTCTGGGGCAGAGCCCCAGCCGCCGGAGGCAAAATCCCAGTCTCTATCGCTGACAGCTGTTACCCTGTACACATGCATCTGGCATGAAGAGAGCCAGATTAGGAAGTATTATCGAACCTGGAACACTTAAGTATGCAGATATACACATTAACGTCTGAGCCAAGAAGAGCAGATCTAGCGAGAAGAGGAGTTACCGAGTTTTGGGGTTCTGTACGCACCAGATATTGGTGAAGGCCAGGAAAGCGAACGTTTAGACTACAGGTCTTTGATAAATGCTATCATTAGCCTCGCCGTTAAGGCCGTTTCGGTCTTCTGTTACGGCGAGGGCACTGCTTTTGATCCGTAATGGGTCGGGACTAGCGTCTCGAAAAAAGGCTGTCAAGCTGGAACAACTTGCTGTGACTGGTAAGTGAGTGTCGAGTGAATATTTTTGGTTGAAAAGTTGTGTTCATTTGAGTGACCCGCTCAATGTGCTTGCTTCTGGCCAGGTTTGCCTCCGGCGGCTGGGGCTACGCCCCAGACCCCGTTGCTCCTCTCGCTGCGCTCGAGTCGGTAGCTAACACGTCAGATCCGAAGTCCACTATCAATCCCGTCGGTATACAACATATCTCGCCTGAAATGCAGAGGAGGGTGTTTGGATCCAAAACACAATATGTACCGGATTTGGATCGAATAGAACAAGCAAAGGAACATTTGGCCCTGAACAGTCTGCTGGGCAAGAAGACAAATGTTTCGGAGCTGATCGAGTTCCCTCTGCCCGAATTGGTAGGCAAGGATCTTGACGAGCATTTTCATCGCATTGGCAGAAATATGTCAGAACCCTATCTGAGCATAGCCACAGGGTTTGTACAAACCGAGCTGCCTAGAATGCCTAGTCCAGAGACCTGGGTAAAGAGGTCTGGGTGGACCCGGTATGCTTCAGACGGAAGCTCACAGTCTGTGGATTATCCAGACGAAGAGGCTCTAGTTTTTGATACTGAAGTACTGTATAAGATCTCCGACTTCCCTGTACTAGCGGTAGCAGCATCTGAAAAGGCTTGGTATGGATGGGTGTCACCTTGGTTGTTAGGCGAGACAGAGAATTGTCGACAGCTCGTACCACTGGGAACAAGAGAAAAGGAAAAGTTAATTGTTGGCCATAATGTTGGTTACGACAGGAAGCGAGTCAAAGATGAGTATCATATTCAGAGCTCAAAAGCCTTTTTCTTGGACACAATGTCGCTTCATATTGCAGTGAACGGTATGTGTTCTCGCCAGCGTCCAGCTTGGATGAAAATGAACAAGAAAAAGAAGAATGGTGAGGGTAGTGATAAGAGTTTGAAGGATGCGAAAGCTGAAGGTAGTAATGCTGAAGAGTACGAGATGTCGGTTGCTGATCAGATAGATAGCACCGATGCATTATCTGGTGAACAGAGCTTGTCATGCGACTTAGAAGAAAACCCCTGGTTTACGCATAGCGCCTTGAATAACTTGGCAGATGTTGCAATGCTACATTGTAACTTAAAGGTGGATAAGAGTACTAGAGATTACTTTGGGAGCCTGGATCGTGAAGGTGTTGTTAATATGTTTGGAGAACTTATGGAGTATTGCGCGACTGATGTTGATGTCACCTATAAAGTCTATCAGAAGGTATTGCCCAACTTCTTAGAAGTCTGTAGCCATCCTGTCAGTTTTGGAGCTTTACGGCACTTGTCATCTTGCTTTCTTCCAATCAATCAAGAATGGGAACAATTTGTAAGTGGAGCCGAGAAACAATATCAAGAAGTGCAACAAGAAATCTACAACCGGCTAAAGAAACTGGCGGATGATGGGGTAGCTTTACTATCTGAGGCAGAGGATGGTACCAAGACTCTTGTGAATGACAAGATATTGAAAGACCCCTGGCTATCTCAATTAGATTGGACAATAAAGCCGATTAAGATGGTTAAAGGCAAGAAAAAGGGGGAACCCAGTAGACCAGCAAAAAATCAGAAACTTCCCGGAATGCCCCAGTGGTACAAAGATTTATACCCAACTGCTGCGTCGCCCATGAACATTTCATTGCGTACGAGAGTTGCACCTTTACTGCTGCGGTTGCAATGGGATGATCACCCTTTGATTTGGACTGACAGCTATGGTTGGGTTTTTAAAGTCAAAAATGGCAAGGAGACTTCGAAATATACAAAACTGAACTACACGCGATGCGATAACTCTACTTTTAAACCCGAGGAATTGGCAAAGTACGGATTAAGTAGAAGAACCGTCTATTTCAAAGTTCCTCATAATGATGGCCAAGATGCTAGATGTACCAACCCTATGGCCAAGCAATATATCTCTTACTTTGAGAGAGGTGTCTTAAACTCTCAATTTGAGTACGCTAAATCGGCTGTCGAACTCAATTCACAATGTACATATTGGATATCATCCCGTGAACGAGTATCTAGACAAATGCCTGTCTATGTCGAAGACACTGATATGGGTGTAAACGTTGCTAAAGATGGGGGTGCGCATAGTTTTGGAATGATTATTCCTAAAGTCATTCCCATGGGTACAGTTACAAGAAGAGCAGTAGAAGACCTTTGGCTCACAGCTAGTAATGCCAAAAAGACTCGAATTGGATCCGAACTCAAAGCAATGATTAAAGCTCCACCTGGGTATAAATTTGTTGGTGCTGATGTTGACTCAGAGGAATTGTGGATTGCCAGTCTCATTGGAGACTCTCTGTTTGGAATCCACGGAGGTACAGCATTGGGATGGATGACTCTGGAAGGAAATAAGGCAGATGGCACAGATTTGCATTCCAAGACAGCAAATATTTTGGGAATTTCACGTAACGAAGCCAAAGTATTCAATTATGGTAGAATTTATGGAGCAGGTCTGAAATTTGCTATTCAGCTTCTTAAACAGTTCAACCCATTGATCACTGACAAAGAAGCAGAAGAAGCTGCCACAAAACTATATGAGGCTACTAAAGGTAAGAAGGCAAGATCAAATGCCTTCAAAGCAAACAGATTCTGGAGAGGAGGTAGCGAGAGTATTGTGTTCAATCGTCTTGAGGAAATGGCAGAACAAGATGTTCCGAGAACACCTGTTTTAGGTGCCTCTGTTACGCAAGCTTTAATGAAGCAAAATCTTCGCAAATCCAATTTTCTGACATCACGAATCAATTGGACAATCCAATCCTCTGGTGTTGACTATCTACATTTGCTCATTGCATCAATGGACTTTCTTGTCAATAAATATGGCATCGACGCCAGGCTGGTTATTACAGTTCATGACGAGATTCGTTATTTAGTGAAAGAGGAAGACAAGTACAGGGCAGCACTAGCGCTCCAAATCAGTAATTTATGGACAAGAGCAATGTTTTGCCAACAGCTGGGAATTGACAATGTACCACAGTCTGTAGCATTCTTTTCACTAATTGATATTGATCATGTACTCAGGAAAGAAGTTGATCTTGACTGTGTTACTCCCTCTCATCCCGAAGCCATCCCTCCAGGCGAAGCTATTGATATGTTTGAATTGTTATCGAAGCAATCAGAGCTGTCAGATTCTTCACCGCCTACGGGCTCGAGCTACTCCAGATTTACTTACCGGGAGCGAAACCCAGTTTTCCACGAACTGTCGGGAGCCGAGTCCAATATGACTGAGTATTTGGCGGCTCAGATTACCAATGAAGAAGACAAGTTTAAGAGTATTGTTCGCAGTGTAAAAAGTAAAACACAAAAGCGGACGAAGAAATCAACAACGGCAGAGAAGAATGGCACATCGGATGTTCCTAAATCGGGCACAGATAGTAAACTGAAACGGGCTTCGAAAAAATCTTCGGTTCAGGGGGCTGAATCCGTCCCTTTAGAGACTGGACCATTAGACAAGCCAAAAAATCGAAGAACGCCAAAATCGAAGGTCAAGTCGGCAAAACTTGTAACCCCTGTGAAGTCTTCTGATAATATTGTAGATCAGTCTAATGTTGGAGCCCAGCAAAACAACGATACACCTGCTGATGGATTGCCGATTTCCTCGGCTTACCCCATCCCTACCACACCTATTACACCTTTCAAATTCCCTCAATCATCGAGGAACCATGTTGTTTCAACCGTAGTTTTCAATAACGGCGAGTTTATCGCGCCAACCCGTTCTGAATATCGTGAATATTAGAACAATTATTTATTATATGTATTATTATTAATCTCTGTATTTATCAACAAATCATGACTGAGGTGATGTAGCCCAATGCAAAAGGAAGTATTATACAATATTAATTAGAGCCAGACTTGTTGGCCCTTTTTCGTGCGAGATACCTCTCTCGCGCACTAGATACTAACTCGTCTGTCTTTCTCATTTTCGTCTGGGAAATTATACGGTGCTTCGAAGCATCGAGCTCCTGTATCTTCCGTTTTTCTTGAGCCATCAACTGATGCTCTATTAGCTCAGTCTCCCTCCTCCTATCTTTACGATCGGTACCACGTCTAACAGATTGACTTCTTGCAGCTTCAGTCCTAGAAGGAGCTTTATTTTTATAATCGGAGACAGGGTTCTTCTTCACAACATTTAAACCAGCCCCGAGTAGTTGTCGGTCATCTACAAGCTCACCACTGTCATTGACAACTACTTTTTGATATCCTGCTTCTTGATTTATCTTTTCTGCTCTACTCAGTGAATTATCTTCTTTAGTGATACTTTGGACTTCAGCAGTATTTCCTGGCCCAACCAATCTAGTAGCCTTAACAATTGCATCATTTCGCTTGTCCTCATCTTCTAGCAACGACTTATAAAACTTGCCCATTTCTCTGCTCTTATCGCCATCAGCTAATAAATGTTAGGTAAGTCAGCAAGGCTATATTATTTGGATAAAACTTACCTTCACGTTTTTTTTCTTCCTCTCCAGCTTTTCTGATCTCTTCCTGTTGCTTCTTATAAGCGGACGTCACAAACATTTCCTTGTCTGCAAACTCGTCGCCCTCGGCTTCACGCACTCTTTTAAGCTGCACATCTCTAGCGCGTAATCGATCTTGATCTCGTAACTTTTTGGACTCTAAAAGTTTGTCTACATATCTAGCCTACGATATGTTAGTAACCAGCTTCGGTAGAAATTACCATCTCCCGGGATGTAAACAGTGCCTGGCTAAATTTACAATATGGTCGCAACGGAGAGGTTAGCTTGTAGCCTGCAGTCTACTCACCTTCCTTTCTCCCTCTTGCTCGGATTCTTTACTGTGATGCCCCACACTCTTCATCGTTTCGTATACTTCATCATACGCATATGTCGAAGGATCTAAGCTTTCTGGATCCGAATCCGCCTGTTGTCGATCTCCATGGGCCAGTGTGCTCCCCTTGAAGGGCACATTGTTATGCTTACCCAATTTCGTGCCTACGGGTTCCTCTCCGTCCTCGTCGTCTCCGAACACAGACGCACGAGGAGGGGCCGTTGTCCCAAACTCTCGAGGTCCACGAGGGACTGATGCAATCCTGTTTGTACCAGTGCTAGTGGCACTTTTGAAAGATAATCCAATTGGTTTAGGGCCTGGTTTAGGTGGCGTTTTCACTGCTATACCGGATGTATCAGTATTTTTGGATAGCCCACCCACCACAATATTAGGAGGAGGGGGTGCGGGTTTACTCTGAGGGGCAATAATATTCCTCGTACCACCAAAGACAACCCCCTCCGTTCCCTGATTTGCTCCTTCCAAGGATCCATATTGACGAGTATTCCATGCTGGTATATCTACAGGCTTGAAATCTCTTCTCCTAGTGTTGGGAGATTGCAATTTAGGTCCTAGAACAGGGACAGACGGATTTTTTAGATGAGCATGTCTGCTTAAAGACCTAAGTGTTATAAGGACTTGTGCTGGGTTGCTCTCTTCATATAAATCCACGGTTTCAAACAGTTCATGATGTGGGACTCCAATTGTCTCGGCAGCCTTAAGAAATGCAGCTATGTTTTCCATCTAGTTATATGTTAATAAATTGAGACATGAAGTACATCCCCACACATTACAGATCTCAAGGTACAGAAACCTCGCAGAAATAATACATCAACTTACTTTAACAAAAGGCATATTAGATGCCTTGTACTTTGCGCTACCTGGTAGTATCACGTTCACCAATTTACAAAGTGCAACGCCATCCGTTAGGGAGGAGATAAGGCTACCTGGACTCAACTTTTCCCCAATTACAGTTTCAATCCATACTTGAACCTCTACAGAATTACCTGTATCATGGTTCCCATTGGTTGCTGGATCTGATATTTCCGACATGGCTTTTCACGCTGTTCCTCTGTTATTGGAGGTCGACACGACCATGCTGCTATTCTGCCCAGCTTCACCACTCAAAACGAGCACATGATAATTGACGTAAGGGCTAGGGATAATCCTTTGCTGGGGAAATGATCGACATGCTAAGATGATATACCTCATAAGATCAGAATTCAAGATCTGTATTTTCAGGAAACATAGTTAGATCCAACTACCAAATTTGGTTAATCGTGGGACTCCGGTCAATTGTAAATATGACAGGGATCGTTACTTAATTTAGTATAACGGAAGCTGTTCTGTAGCTATAATATCTTTATTTGATAATTTTACATATATTGAGGCCAGGCAATGTCCAATATCCAATATGGTAGCGTAATGGGCGGTCTAGACGGCCTTGGAATTGTTCTTAACAAAGATGGCACAAACTATTCTGCCTGGAAAAGTGTTGTCGGTATTCAAGCATGTTTGGCTGGGATCAGTTTGGTTGATGAGCCTCTGCAGCAGGACATACCTAATGACCAGCGACCTGCCCGTCAGGCTGCTGAGTTGCGCTTGAAACAACTTATCTCCTTGTCTGTTGACAGTACTATCGTTATCGATCTGTTCAATGAACATGTTATGGATGGTTCCATTCCTATGGTTATGGACTACTTCGACAAGACTTTCAGGAGTATCAAGTTCGAGAACGCAATTCAAACTTTCGATTCTAAATATTCGGAAGGTTATCTCAAGCCTAATAGGCTAGATACCCTACAGAGCGCTTGTGACTTCGAAACGAAGTTCGCTAATTTTACTCATGACGAACTTTTGGCAATTATCTACTTGTCGTCTGTTCAGCGTGACTGCCCTGAAATCTACCAAGTGTTGCGTGGTAACTCTGAGTTTCGCTATGACATGAAGGTGATTAGAGAGATTCTTGGTCAAATAAATCTCGCTGATTACAAGATACGCACTGGTAAGGGCAGGTCAAAAGCTATTGCCATGACTATTGCTTCCAAAGAGTCCTCATCTTCTTCCAGTGACAATGGTAACACGAGAGAAATTATCTGTTATCATTGTAAGAAGCTTGGTCACATTAAGAAGGACTGCAATGAACGGAAGAAAGAGAAAGGAAAAGAAAAGTATTCCAAAACCGGGAAAGGCAAGATAGCGGGTGGCCTCGTGTTGGATAGAGAAGTTGTTCTGGGAGCTGAACTCTGCCATAACTGAGTCTGGTGGCTCGTTCGAGGATAGCGATGCGAGGTTTGTTCTGATGGTGATAGTGTCTTGTCTGATTTTAAGGAGGATTAGCGTGAAATTTTTGTGATGGGTGGAACGTCTCACAGGGTCTCTTGGTTCCTGCACCCTATTTTCTGGATTGTTGAATATTAATAGTACAACGAGGGACTTGTTTGCCTATATGTTTAGAAAGTGAGGTCAATGAGATTATATCACGCATAATGATAGGATAGCAGTAAGCGTTAGAAATAATAGAAATATTCTGTTTGATTTAAGAGTCGTCTACTGAAGGAAATCCAGGGATGCTTGCAGATTATTTCTGCTGACCGCCGATATCAGGCTGCTACCATCTCGTGCGTTCCTGAGATGAAATCGAAATCCGAAGTCTCTCGATATTGTTTGAGCTGAATGCTATAGATCAATTTATTTTTTGTTGTGACGCTATAGACGACCAACGGTTCATATGTACAATTTTAATATATTTACATAGCATTATGCGATGGGAATCGAGTTGAAGGACTTTGCAAAATGTTTCATGAGAATGTTCTTTTTTATGCTGGAGTTCATGTTCGTAGTGTCGTGACCAAGCGATTGCAGGATCTTGTTGGCTTCATCTTCTTGTGTAGAAAGGAAGTCTTTTGCGTAGGATGAATAGCTCAGGGCGGAAATTTCAATATCCAAATCATGCAATTCTTTCCTTAACTTCACGGCGTCTAATTCAATGATCTCGTGAGAAGGTGGCCACGAGGAAATGCCATATTTCTTTAACAAGTCTTGTACTAGGGGCTTGTCGGACTCCGCTAGCGATTTATCGCCAGAAAATAGCTTTTCAACTTTACGCAGGCTTTCAGCAATATCACTGGCACCCTGGGATTCAATACGAGCCTGTCGTTCTTGTCTATATTCTTCGAGTTTCTTTAATTCTTCTTCTGTTACCTTCTGTGGTGCTTCTGCCTGGTATTTCATCCACTCAGTACCCTTGTATTTCATGATTTCAGCAACGGCAAAAGACTTATGTGCCGACAACGGCCTAACATACTGGATCCGCACAACGTCTCCTTCTTGGCATTTATTTAACTCGTCGTGGACCATGAAGTCCTTGTATTCAATAATATCTTTGTGGATGACTCTGTTGAACTTCACCTTTCTCACTCGCACTTTGATGGTTTTGTTCATTTTACCTTGTGAGGTCACTAGACCTATAAATGATTGTCTGGCCATAGTTAAGACAACCTTTCGTTTGTATTAATTTGAATCTGTTCTGTGTTTTATACTGTGGTCCGTTATCTGTTTCTACGCCTAGCGAATCGAAATCTGAAAATTTCAGCTATGATTTGCCGCGCGGCTGGCCCTGCATTATCTTGATCAACAGTCAGATATATTTGACTGACAAACAGGTGAACCCATAGGAAACTCGCCCTACAAACCAGTGACACCACGTGGATCATGAAATTAATATACCGCAATTGCGAGAACTATACGGGTAGATAAAAAAAATTGCGGTTATTTACTATTTTGCAGGCAGTAGAAGCGATTATTATGACACTTGAGCATGGTATTCCATATGCACAATGCATCTGCATGAGAGGTTCTATGTCATCAATTTATATAAATATGTCTACATCCATCTAACTTTCCGTGATATTTTTGGTTGACAGTTCGTATCAAACACCTTTTACTGACCGAGAACATGACCAGGACCAGAAAATGTCTGACTACCGGGGCTAGAAAAGGTCTGAGTACTAGCAGCAGCACCAGCAGTGCTAGAAACTGGTGTCTCGGTTGTAGGCAGAGGGTCGGAACGAGCAAGAGCACGAGACTCACGTGCACTGACCTCGCCAATGAAGTGAAACTGGCTTGGAATTATAGCAATAGCACGAGCAACTTTGCCCTCAATCCACTCAACGACCTTGGTAGATGGTTCTATCAACGGATCCAAATACCCCAGAGCCATTGCCCAGCCAGCAAGAAGACCCAATAAATGACCCAGGAAACTCGAACCAGGCATGAAGATAGCTAACAGCACCAAAGGAACCAGGGGAGTCGACCACGTTGGAATCGCATGAGCAGCCGACAGATTATATAGCGGAGTTCGACGATAATCCTGGTACGAGAAATAACCCAGAAACGAAAAAACCCATCCACTGGCCCCAGCAACAGCAGCATTGGGGAAGAACAGAAGTCCAAGAACACAGTAAACAACGCCGGGAATAACCGCCAAAACTGGATTTTCCGTCAGTATTATACAAGCAGAGGACCTGCCTCCGGCGGCTGGGGTTCTGCCCCAGACCCCGTGGCTCCTCTCGCTGCGCTCGAGTCGAGCGATGGGATCCCTGAGCACAGAGAGACTCCCGCAGCTTGCGTTTAAAGCGATACCCGCAGAACGACTCGAGCGAAGCGAGAGGAGCAACGGGGTCTGGGGCAGCGCCCCAGCCGCCGGAGGCAACCACAACAACCGCAAACGTTAGAACATACCATTCAAAACAATACCAGTGCGAACAGTGCCGTTCACAGATTCGAACTTTCGCAGCAGAGGAACCAGGGCTAGTAGGTTAAAGAGCAAGTGGAGAACTCCAAGGTGGATCATGGGATAGAATGAAAGTCTATTGACTGCAGAGTTAGTATGGTTCTCGCACTCGAGAGAAATTTTGAAGATAAACAAAAACAAAAATGAACTTACGCTCGAAACTGGTGAGAGCAGACGACTTGAGAACAAGCGCGTCCTTGAAAGCCGGGCTGGCAGCGCTAACAAGGAACATGAACACGAGAAACACAGTCAGCCCAGAGGTCAATGCTGGTGGGGGAAACCCCCTCTGAGTATATGGCTCAATTATTGCAGGTAGAGAGACGGCCATAATGAGCTGAAATGACTGAGATCAATAGAAAACAGGCAATAGCATACCTCAGACTAGGATAGCAGCTGGTGATCTGGCTTCCTCAAAAAACCAGCCGCATGATGCAGGGGAAACTCAGATCGTGTGGCCTGTGGATTCAAACTCAATCTCAGGAAGTAGGGGTTGAGAGGTTGTAGAAGGGTTGGGTTTTTGCCTCCGGCGGCTGGGGCTTCGCCCCAGACCCCGTGGCTCCTCTCGCTGCGCTCGAGTCGGGCAGCGGGGTCGCAGGCTTAGTACGGTTTGTGTCATATGTGCATCAGTAGAGCAGTGGTGAGTTAGTTGAGCGGATGTGATGAGACCCATGTTCACCTCCTCCTCTCACACACTTGGCTGGCCACCACAAAAGTCCTGCGTGCCCCCCTCATTCGACTCGAGCGAAGCGAGAGGAGCCACGGGGTCTGGGGCAGCGCCCCAGCCGCCGGAGGCACCCTCAGCAGCGAATAGTTAGATACAGACTCATTAAAATACAGCTAGCGAATAAATGATAGGAAGCCCCTTTTTTGCTTTACTTTAGGCGGAACAGCTTTGGGTGGTGGCACGCGAGTCTTCTGGCGACGGGGTGTTTTCGTGGACGTCATGATGGTGACGAATGAGTGGGCCGTGGTGGCAAAGGACTTGACGTAGTATCCCGACAAGTCGATAGAGCGGAATTGCGTGTAGTCGAATTTGCCGTCTGGCCATGCGTAGGTCGTACCTTGTTTGGTTAATGCAAAGAAGAAGCCTCGAATGTGGCAGATGTCTTTTATTCCTAGATACTGCAGCGAGTTTATCAAAGACAGCCTGCCGTTGTAGTTGTGGACCACGTTTCCTTGGTGCGTGTATGCGATAAATGTGTCAGACTGGCCTTCCATGGCCTGGATGCGTTCAAACGTTACTGGTTCATTAGGGAGAATGCGAGGATACTTTTTAATTTTTTCCGTTCTTCGGATTTTGTCTTCAAGCGAAGTCAGTGGGTACAGTGGAATATCAGTGACTTTGTAGATATCGGTGGTGGAAATAGAATAAACGGTTCCGAATCTATCCAGAACCACCAGATATCTTTTAGGAGGGCTGATTTTCGACTCGAAAACACCGCGAATCTGAATGCACTGTGTCATATTATTTGTTGCGGGAATCACTACCATCGCTTTATTTGAGTTGGGAGTCTTGATATCCTCTGACAGCATTGCCATATCTGCTGGTCCAACTACAGCCACCAGACCTACGTCTTCAATCAACAGCACAGTCTCGGGGAAATGGTCAAATTTGAATCGTTTTAGAATACAATGATGGTCTTCCAATTGGAACAGTTGGCATGGTGGCCGAAGTATGGATGTGGCTGTGGTCGATGCTGAATTGTTAGATGATGTCGAGGTTGTATAGTAGAGGAGGCTGCGGAACGAGCTGTTGGAGTTGTAAGGCTCTAAAGTTGGCAGTGAAGCATCGTGTGAGTTTGTTGGAGACAGTGGTGGTGATAACGGATAGGTCGTAGCATTAGTAATCGCAGCAGCTGTTGTGGTACGCACATTTCTCGCTATTTCAGCCTGTCCTTCTGGCTCGTTCGGTGGTGAACTGATCTCTCCTCTGGCATTGCGCCCTCGTTTTCTGTTTCTGAGGGGGATATGGATGTTTACTATCTCCGCGCCTCGCTGCTGGTAATGGTGAAATATAGGATAATAAGGGTCTTCGTCGATGTTTCTCGAGCTGATCCTGATGCGAGTAGGTTTCTTTTCTTTCAGCAAAAACTTGCTACCAGTGATGGTGGAAATAGACAAGAGTTTAGGAAAGGAGATATTTCGAGTCGATATTTCAACTGGCTGAGAAGGCACTTCGAAAACTTCGGGAGGAAGGCAGAAATCGTAATTTCCAGTGGCTTGGTTCTGGACCAGAAGCTTATTACGACTGCCACTGACAGTTGAGAAAGACATTTCTGACGGCAGCGGTTCCGACCCAGCTATTAAATCATAATAATTCATCTTATCTTCCCGTTTCGTCCACATATAGATCATAGTGGGACCACGGTACAGGTACCTGTAGCGCCAGTTGCTGCCGAAACTCTCGTCATCCTCGCCAGAATCTGGGACTTGATCTAGAGTTTTGCAAAGATGCTTCCAGACTGAATTGTGGTTCGTAAATGCGTACATCTGTTTGCATGTCAGAAGAAACGAAACTGTATCATCGTGATCCAGTAGCGGGATCAGCGAATCAATAATGATATCAGCTGTAAGGAACTTTCCCCGCCGCATAGCTCTTCCTCTATTCTCCAGTTCAGTATTTTCTCCTTCACTACTGTAGGTTCTCTACTTCGTCACCAGATTGCTTTCTTTTGATACCACCGTTCGGTGTCCTCCGCTCTCCAATTACGACTCTCTGGAGCAAACGAGCTGTCTCAGCTGACACTAGCTAAAGCTCTCTTCCTATCTCACCACTTTTTCCACTTTCTTTGGCACTCAGCCCTCCAGAGCACTTTTGCAGTCTTCGACAGTCCCTCCTCGTCCTAAGAAACTACTTCCTCAATAGTCGGTCTGTTCTTCAATCTGGTACCTTGAGCTCTGTATATATAGCACGATATGGCGCCGTATCCCTGCAATCTTCCACAATCTCTCTGCAATCTCTCTGAAATCTCTCTGCAATCTGCTTCTGTTCGACCCTCGTTATAATGACGTTGGATCCAACTGTTTCCTGGTGTCTGGATCCCTGACTCACTCGCTCAGTGTGGCCTGTGTTCCACTGGATACGTCACACTACCTCTACAACACTGAAACAATCAAAGCTGAAACTGCAATCTCAAAGATGTACTGAATCAAGACTTTCCCTGCTGATACCTCTGATTGCGCAGATACTAATATATATATTCATATATATAGACAGCCAGGCCTGAGGGTCATATGAACAATATTGTGGTCTAAAGAGGCTACGAACTGTTTATATATAGTACTAGTACACACCCCACGAGACTGCGCTGCCGTCAACGCTTAAGCAGCAATTTATACTAGACGATTACGGCCGCAACAGTGGGGATCTGCGCCGTACAAGCTAAACTACTGCCAGAAGAGGCCACTCACCTTCTCTTTCAGGCCATATCTGCGGCCTGCTTTCTTATCGATAAGAGAGTTGTTGTTGTTGCTGCTACCTTGTTGACAGCCGGCTGCGTACTGTTACAGGGGTGATCTGGCGCAATCCCGGCAGGTCGGTGGTCGCTGTTGGTTGGGAGAAAAGTCTTGGCGAGCCTTATGCGCTCAATCGGTTTGCTGCGGCCTGCCCGCTGTGGCCTGCAGCTCTACAACTGCGGTATCTGTGGCCGTACATTCCGTATGTGGGTCGTCGGGTGGGGGCTCCGGCCTCTTAGGATGCTCGGAGACAAGCCTCGACAGGCTCTTGTCCTGCTCTCCTGAAACAGGTACAAGGACTCTTGTCCAATTGCGAAGTGTGGTTGCGCCTCCGGCGGCTGGGGCTACGCCCCAGACCCCGCTGCTCCTCTCGCTGCGCTCGAGTCGTTTCGTCTACGGTCCCTGCCTCGAGTCGAGCGGAGCGAGACGAGCAGCGGGGTCTGGGGCAGAGCCCCAGCCGCCGGAGGAACACCCACTCCCCTTATTTTACTGTTATGGGCCACATTTTTCACCTGTAAGGGGTAAGATGTTTCTAGGGCCGTTTGGGGATATGAGAGGTTAGCTAGTTTTCAGGGGTGCATACTGCCAATCGCTCAGGGGTGCACGGCTAATAATTCTGCTATGCCCGGATGTCCACCGAAAGCAGGCAGCTTTGTTATAGTATTGCTGCCATATTAGTGCAATTTAAAGTCCAGCATTGGGCATAGCTATTCTATATCTATCGCTTGATGTCCTTGTTAACCGATATATTCCAAACATGGTAGACGTATAGCGCTCTTTCTGGATGTGAGTTCTCCAACAAGGTGAGGGGCAGAGCCTCTTTAACAAATATATACCGAGGTTGGAAGACAGGAACTAGAAGCAGTGCCGCCTAATCCAATTGGACCTGAGAAGAGAAGGTTGTTATTAATAGCTTATTGTTTATTGTCTATATCCTATAACTACAATTATCTCAGTTTCACACCCTCTCATGTCAGCCGTTTCCGGTGGCATACTGGATCAAACTCTGCGATGCTTGATATGACTTAGAGGGCGCCCGGAAGGTGTCAGGACGAGCATCAATATAATACTTTTCCTCGAATTATTTGACATTTGCCTCAAGAGGTAGAGGCGCATGGGGTCTGGCCGAAGAAGCTGTATTCGAGGTGGATTGAGGTGGATTGAGGTGGGTTGACGTGGAGTATATTCATGAGTGATAGAAATACAGATGCACCTCATGCCCATGTCGGCAACTCTTACCGTCCCACTATATTGAGGCCATTTTCCTATGATTATTAGAACTTTCTGACTCTGTGAGATCAATTTCTGAGGTTCTCTTGTACTGGGACCTTTGGAATCGTGCCATCCCTAAATTTGGGCTGGTGTCAGCGTCCCTGCGTCAGTCCGCCTCCACGCATAGACTTGCATGCAGTGATTCTTATCGTGCATGAGCCTATCACACAGCACGCTTCAATAATACTTTTCGCCCCAAGGGAACTACACTACAAGCTATCCTACAGGGCGGATAGGATTTTAATCAGAGCTATGACTGCTCTTACGATGGGCATATACGCTGAATAGTAAGTGAAGATACGAGCTGAATTGATTGACAACTGATTGG
This sequence comes from Sugiyamaella xylanicola (nom. inval.), assembly GCA_001939105.2. NCBI lineage: Eukaryota > Fungi > Ascomycota > Dipodascomycetes > Dipodascales > Trichomonascaceae > Sugiyamaella > Sugiyamaella xylanicola (nom. inval.). The sequence goes on from MQSX02000021.1 coordinate 177,553, forward strand.
CACTGCTTTCTCTTGCAGCTATTTTGGATCTAGGCTATATGCGTGCAAAAGCCTGACAGCTTGATCTAGGTCAGATGTTGGCCACATGACCAGTTCCTGGACTTGTTTGACCAGGTTATCTGTAGCATACTAGAGGTTGCTTTAAGTCTAATCCATAATAGGGCCCACGACAGAACTAACCGAAGCTGAGGAAGATTAGATAAGGGTTAGGATTTAACCATTTCAGGCACCGAGACAGAGCTTTGCCGCGGACACTCGGCAGAAGAGACTATCAACGCGGAATGCCTACCTCCAAATATATTCTATTGGCACAATTCACACTTTCCCTGTAAGCTACTCTTCATAAAGTCGGCCTATCTATCAATGAGTTCAAAAGTTCCCACAGTCCATGTGGACATTTATAGTCCTGTAGTTGCAGAGCCTCTAACACCAGAGAACTTTGCTCCATATGGAGGGGTGATCTCGTCTCGACACCAGCTTCAGACAATGACACAAAGCAAGGCAAACTACGGCACGGCAACAAAGCTTTTTCAGGTTTCCCCTGTCATAAACAAATATGAATTGTCCAAAAGCAAAACTCCAGCGCAAGCAAACTTCAATCTCTTTCGCTGTAGTCCACCTGAACATCTAATCATTCCCCACCACAAAAGCCGTATTTACCAGTGCAAGGTGCTTGAACGGCATCCATTCTCCTCTCAGACCTTTCTTCCTCTTGGAAGACACAAATCTGAGATTTCCTATCTGGTGATAGTCTCCCATACGGATTCTGGTAAGTGTTGTCACTTCGTATGACAGACAGCCTCTGGCGGCTGGGGCTCCGCCCCAGACCCCGCAGCTCCTCTCGCTGCGCTCGAGTCGAGCTTCGGCTGTCCTGGTAATTCGCAGGAGCGATAGCTGTGTCCCACAGAGGCTGTCGAGTACCGTTTCTGTTTCACTTTTCTAACTATTTCAGAGGGACTCCCTGATCCATCAACTGTAAAAGCGTTTCTGGCAACTGGGGATCAAGCCGTCACATATAATCCTGGTACGTGGCATTCTCCAATGGTAGCTCTTAATGAAACCGTCGATTTTGCCGTCCTTATACATGAAAATGGCGTACCAGAAGAGGACTGCAATGAGGTATATTTTGATCGTTCACTAGATATACAATTTTTCGACAAGCTGCCTTTCCGCCCGCGGTCAAAGTTGTAACTATAGTTTAATATTATTTTGATTCAAGCTCATCGTGTTAGCCATTATAAAGTGACTCTTTCGCTGGACTAATTTTTGCGGAAGTTGCCTATACGTATCTCTCATATAGTGGTTATATAGGTAAACATCATGTGATATCGAATCTGCAAAGTTCTTATGAACGGAGATCAACTAGATCTTATCAATAAAAATATTGAGGAATGACATCTGAGTTGCCGTTAAATGCCCTTCCACTGTCGGATGACGAGCAGACAGATCCAGTAGAATCAACTGGTATAGCTAGCACATTTGAGAATCCGTTTCGGAAAAGAAAGGGCCAGTCAGACGAAGATTTTGAAGCTCAGAAGCTGCAATATAAGGATGGTCCTCCTGTCCAAGAGGATGATAGTGTAGGTAATATATTTTAGATCCTTTGATCTGTTTGCTCTATACTTCTTGCGAGCAAAATATCTCACGAGTTGAGTTTCTAATGCTAACCTACTAGTTTCTCCTGAGTAAAGATTACTCCACAGCAGAATTTAACAAAGTGGACATTAACTATCTCAAAAATGCTGCTGAGCGGGCATACTATTTGCGAGATTATAACAAGGCAATATTGCTGTTGAATGAAACTCGAAAATGGTCCAAAGTAGGTGATAGGGACCTGAAAGAGTTCGATGCCATCCGCAGGGCCTGTGAGAAAAAATTGAACATGAAAGCAGGTTCCTCTTGATTGGGGGCTAGTGCTGCTTCAAGCACCTAGTAATATTTATTATAGATAGAAGAGATTGAAACATGTCTCTAGGTAGTTAAAACATTGGTGTAAATACAATCAATTGCATAAGTATTCGTTAGCAGTCGCGAGACGTCCAGATTCGTACTATTCTCTTAATGATCTTCGTTACAGTATTGTCTAAACCTATATATACAAGCTATCAGCTAAAAACTGTACAACCGATGCTACATTTGAAGTACAGATTCCAGCCAGATATAATAAATAAAGAAATAACAGGACTCACATTAGTCTGTTTTTTCACTCCATGGGTAGATCCTGATTTCTACTTTACTTGTTTTTCGTTGATTCATCTTTGGAGCCCCATTTTCATCATCCTCATTAGTTTCGTCAACGACGTTTACTGTACCCGTTAATACTTCTACTTTAGAATATTTTTCCATGAAATTAAGTCCAATAGCCAAGGCTTTGTCTATGGCTTTTCCCAGACCAAATACAGTGACATAGAGGCTATCTTTTTTACTAGGAACTCCTGATCCAGACTTTTGCAGCTCTACAATGTTTTTTGAAATTCTTTTGAGCGCTGAGACAAACGGTGTTCGTGTAGATACATATATGGCTGATTGTTTTAGCTCTTTAACAAGTTTGGGAGGTGGTCGTTTTGTAATTTTTGATGTAATACTTCGACCTTGTCCTTTTGCTTTTGTGGATTCAAGATCAGCATATGTCACACTTTGATTGAGACTTGTAGGTTTTTGTTGACTTTCTTTAGCACGTTTCTTCCCTCGTCGCTTTTGTTTCTTCGATATTAGATCAGAATGCAAAGCCAATAGCTCCTTACTATCGGGCTTCGTCTTTCTTTCTTCATCTTTACCAGCAGCATCTGGGACTACTGACATTTCACTATCTGAGTCAGATGGCCATGATGGTGAGTAAACCATAGCCTGGTCAATAGCAGATTGCTCGCAAAACGCTAGAGTTAGTTCTGCGATTGTCCTGAACATCGACTCTGAAATTCCATACTTGTGGTCATTTGGTCATGTGATGTAGAGTCTCAAATCGCTCACTCACCCACTAGCAAATATCCAACTGATCTGAAAGGTATATCTAACAAGAAACGGAAAGAAATCTTAGAAAATACCAAGTACTTTAAGTCAGAGTGGGAAAAACTTTCAATTTTACCGATATTTGATGTTTCCTCCTTCTCAGCCTATGCCTCTGGTGAAGCCCTAATAGGAAGTGATAGGCCTGGCACAGTGTGCAGGATATTCGCTGCCGTCTCAATACCCACAGCCAACTACAGGACTGACCAATCCAACTTCAATACAAATGACAGACTCAGACTCTAAACAGCCAATATGGTACAAAGCTCTGGTAGAGCCCAATTCTTTGTAAGTTCATTAGATTCGAGCTCCAAGCGATAGTTGAGAAGGAGGCTGGGTTGGAGAGAAACAATTTACGGATACACCTGTCTACTAGTGCTAAGCTAACTCTCTACAGCCCACAACAGTCTCGATCAAATGAGTACCAGAGCCCTATAACCTTCGTTGATAAGGTGAGTGCAAATAGCTCCAAAACTTCATCTAAAAAAGACAGTGCTGCGGCAGCGAATTCAAAGGTGCGCCCAGCGGATCAGGAGGTACTCAAAGTGAAAAAGGCATGGGAAATAGCATTCACACCCGCAAAAGCGCTCCCGATGAACCTCTTCATGAGCTATATGTCTGGTAATGCCCTTCAGATTGTTCCTATAACAATGACTGTCATGATGTTCTTCGTGACTCCATTAAAGCAGATTATGGGTACCAAACAACAGTTTGAGCATTTACGCTCTAAAACAAACAGTTCTCATATTCTCACAACAATGCTCGTATATATACTGTGTCATCTTCTTGCCGTTGGTGCCGGTGTATGGAAGCTGGGTCAAATGGGCTTGTTGCCAAACACACGTAGTGACTGGCTCCCGTTTGAGACCTCCTCAACGGCCATCGACCGTTCTCTTTAACATGTTTATACACTAGTATAATAATAATTAGACGTTTTAAATGTTAACAGCAGATACAGATACATATAAGGAAAAGATATATTTGTATCAGCTTGAATTATTAGATTGCGACGAATGATTCATATCATAAATAGCATAGCATCATGATTGGCGTCCTGATAAGCATTGCATAGAAGTAGGAAGTTAGAATTTGCTGCTGTCATATTCATCCAGAAGCTGAGTGTATTCAGGACCACCAGATACCCAATCAAGGATACCTCCTCGTATGATCTTTGTACTAATACTATTCCCGTTGGTATCTGCTACATCGTTGAAGAAGCCAGCAGTTCGAGTGGCTCTGTCTCTGGAGGATCGACAGTGGACATAAATGGTCTTCTTTCCAGAATCTTCAGCCAATTTGTACAAATCCTCAACAGAATTGTAAATACTCTGGGCTGGGATATTGTAAGCTCCTTTGATTTTGCCTCCAACGAAGTCGTCCTTCCGTAAATCAATAATAAGAAAGTCCTTCTTACCAGAGCGTATGGCCTCCGCTACTTCAGATTTATCCACATACTGGAGAGTCTTATTCTTGGGCTCTGGATATTTGTTAAGCCATTCCTGTACTGCTGGAGGAATTGTGGACATAGTGCTAGTGGTAGAAAAGCTAACGAAACAAAATATGAATTGAAATAATAGTATAGTATTAAGTCGAATCTATCTCGACATCACTGTATACAGGAATATATGGCGTCATAGTCAACAGGCACATATGCTCCTAGCGGGGCAAACATTCATGGTGAACATAATTATCACTATCGTCCTCAGAGAGAGTAATTGTGGTAGATTGGTCATATAATTTACATCTAAAGTCAAACTTTGAGCTTAAATGGACTTGTAAGGGCCAACAAACCTCTTGTTCGCGAACCGAAGGGATATCGCCTCGAGCGAAGGCAATACTTCGCCTATGCTGCATTTCTCTCCTCAATGCGCACTGATCGAAAGTCCACGGTCTCAACAGTCTCTTGCTTCGCAAGAGCCACGGGGTCTGGGGCAGGCCCCAGCCGCCGGAGGCAGATGAAAGAGACGAACAAGAGCCCTCGAAACCTCGCTCATTTATGTACCTGAGATAGCAGCACATGCAGTGGAGCACGGCGTCACCTATCGCGCATATATTTTGTTCCTCGCAGTTCCATCTTCCACGTTTACCTCCCAGTCGATTCTTTCAATCCAGAACAGAGTGAAAAATTGGCAAAATGTAAGTGGAAAGTGGCCTCAGCCTTTATTTTTGTAATCGACTGAGGGGCCTTGGATTTGGTTTTTGATATGAATCTTCGTTTGTGAAAATTGCATGGCATCAGCTAACACTGTCTTAGGGCTTCGGATCATAAGCTGGTGCCGGATCCAGTGATTGCTCAGGCATCACTGCACAATCCGCTACCTTTAATATTGCGTCCTTCTGTTTGGCCTTTTATCTTTTTGTACCCTGTCTTTGGGTATTTTTACTTTTTGAAATATGACGAGTATATCCAGGGATCAGAATGGACTTATGTTTATCTTGGCACTATTATGTCTATACAGGCTCTTTTGGCTATTATGCCCTTCTGGAATGTGGAGATCAAAAAGAAGTTCACTACTCAACCTGCGGATTCTATTGAAAAGGCCTCTCTCATTCGTTTGATTCCTGTGCCCAATAGTGGCGCTCCTGAAATTTGTAAGATCCAGAAGATCAATACTGTCGATCATCAAGAAGTGTCGTTTTTGTTCCAAAAGAGAAGATATATCTATGATGAGAAGACCAACACTTTCAATCCTCCAAAGTTTTCCATTGATGAGCCAAATATCAAACTAGGTGAATTTCAGACTGCTAAAGGTATCTCTGGTGGCCAAAGTAAGATTGACGAACTGATTAGAAAATATGGTCCTAATAAGTTTGATATTCCAGTTCCTACTTTTAGTGAACTTTGGGTTGAACATGCTGTAGCTCCCTTTTTTGTTTTCCAGATGTTTTGTGTGGCTCTCTGGTTTATGGATGAACTTTGGTATTATTCGCTCTTTAGTTTGTTTATGTTGGTAGCTTTCGAATCCACGGTTGTTTTCCAACGTCAAAAGACTATGGCCGAGTTCCGTGGAATGGGAATCCAACCTTATGATATTCATGTTTATAGAGACAAAAAATGGACTGAAATCCAGACTGATGGATTATTACCTGGAGATTTGGTCTCTGTCACCCGTACCAAGGAAGATTCTGGTCTTCCCTGTGATTTGCTTCTTATTAATGGTTCTGCAATTGTCAACGAAGCCATGCTTTCAGGTGAATCAACTCCTCTGTTAAAGGAGTCTATTCAATTACGTCCTGCTGGCGAGGATCTTGACACTGATTCCCTTGATAAAAACTCCCTTCTATTTGGCGGTACTAAGGTCCTTCAGACAACTGACGTTACTAATAGCCACATTCCTCTGCCCCCAGATGGAGGTGCTCTTGCTGTTGTTACTCGTACTGGTTTTGAAACCTCGCAAGGTAGCCTTGTTAGAGTGATGATCTTCTCTACTGAACGTGTTGGAGCTGGTAATAAAGAGGCCTATTTCTTCATTCTCTTCCTTCTTGTTTTCGCCATTGCTGCCAGTTGGTATGTGTGGACTGAAGGTGTCAAGGTTGATCGTAAACGTTCCAAGCTACTCTTAGACTGTGTTCTTATTATTACTTCTGTTGTTCCCCCCGAGCTGCCTATGGAGCTTACTATGGCCGTCAACTCATCTTTGGCTGCTCTTGGCAAGTTTTATATTTACTGCACTGAACCGTTTAGAATTCCTTTTGCTGGTCGTGTCGATGTCTGCTGTTTTGATAAGACGGGTACTTTGACCAATGAAGACCTCGTAGTTGAAGGCATTGCTGGTTTGACTCCTGGAGATGTTCGTGGTTTGACTGAGATTAGCGAGATTCCCCAGCAAAGTGCCCTTGTCCTTGCCTCGGCTCATGCCCTTGTGCTTTTAGATGATGGTGAAGTTGTCGGTGATCCAATGGAAAAGACCACTTTGAATGGTATTGGCTGGTCTGTAGAGAAGAAGGATAGAGTGCGATCTAAGGCTAACCCATCTGATAAACTGCATATTCTTCGTCGTTTCCAGTTTTCGTCTGCTTTGAAGCGTTCTTCTAGTATCGCAAATGTTGATGGTAAGACTTTGGTTGCTGTTAAAGGTGCTCCTGAAACGCTCCGTAAAATGATTACCAAAGTCCCAGAGGACTACGAGGAGACTTACAAGTCATTTACCAGAACTGGCAGTCGTGTGCTTGCTTTTGCCTACAAATACCTTGAACCAAACATGTCTGAGTCTAAAGTCACGGCTCTTGTCCGTGAAAACGTCGAGAGTGACCTGGTTTTTGCTGGATTCCTCGTGTTCCACTGTCCTTTGAAGGAAGATGCTGTCAAAACTGTCAAGATGCTTAATGAATCGAGTCATCGTGTTGTTATGATTACTGGTGATAATCCACTTACCGCTGTTCACGTGGCAAATGAAGTTGCTATTGTTGAACGTGAAGTTTTAATTCTCGATGCTCCAGAGGAGGCACACGGACTCCATCACGAACTTGTTTGGAGATCTGTCGATGAGAAGACCATTATTCCTGTCAAGCCTTCCGAACCTCTAGATATTGGTATTTTTGAAAACTATGATCTGTGTGTTACCGGGTATGCCCTCGCGAAGTTAACCAACCATGAACATATCGTGGATCTTATTCGTCATACTTGGGTTTATGCTCGTGTTTCTCCTACTCAAAAAGAGTTCATTCTCACTACTCTCAAAGAAGCTGGTTATACTACATTGATGTGTGGTGATGGTACTAATGATGTTGGTGCCCTCAAGCAAGCTCATGTTGGTGTTGCTCTATTAAACGGTACTGAGGAGGGTATGAAGAAGATTGCTGATAATAACAGAATCAATGCTCTTCAAAAGATCTATGAAAAGCAAGCCGATCTTATGAGAAAATGGAACCAACCACCTCCACCAATCCCTCAAGCTATTGCCCATTTGTATCCCCCTGGTCCCAAGAATCCCCATTACGTCAAGGCAATTGAAGCTCGCGGTGGTGTTGTTGATGAAAAGTTACTTGCTGAAATTGAACAGGCTCAGAAGAGAGAACTTGCCTCAAATAAGTCTGCTGCTCTTGCTGACAAGATTACCGCTATGATGGATGAAGATAATGAAAACGACCCCCCTGCTCTTAAATTAGGAGATGCTTCTGTTGCTGCCCCTTTTACGTCAAAGCTTGGTAACGTGTCTGCTATCACACATATCATCCGTCAAGGTAGATGTACCTTGGTTGCCACTATCCAAATGTACAAGATCCTTGCACTCAACTGTCTTATTTCTGCTTATTCTCTTAGTGTTTTATACCTTGCTGGTATCAAGATTGGCGATGGCCAGGCCACTATTTCTGGTATCCTTCTCTCTGTCTGTTTCCTCTCCATTTCTCGTGCCAAGGCCATTGACGAATTATCTAAACAGCGACCTCAACCTGGTATCTTCAATATATACATTATGGGATCCATCCTTGGCCAGTTCGCTATTCACATCGCTACTTTGATTTACATCACTAACACAGTCTACGATCTGGAACCGCGTGATTCTAATGTTGATCTTGAAGCTGAATTCAAGCCCTCGCTCCTTAATACTGCCATCTATCTTCTTCAACTTGCCCAACAGATTTCGACATTTGCTGTAAATTATCAAGGCCGTCCTTTCCGTGATAGTATTAGTGAGAACCGTGGAATGTACTGGGGCTTACTGGGAGTGGGTGCCTTGGCCCTATCAGGTGCTACTGAATTCATTCCTGAAATGAATGAGGGTCTCAAGCTCGTTCCTATGTCCAGTATTTTCAAGTTCAAGCTTTCTACTACGATGATTATTGATCTTGGTGGTAGTTGGTTGATTGAAATTGTCTTGAAACACTTTTTCATGGACTCTAAACCAGCCGATATCGCTCTTAGATATCATGAAAGACCCGGCACTTTGGTGCAAAAGAAGAACCAATAAAATAAGTATATAATATATAACACTGCGGCATAGATGTAAAATAATCCTAATACTTCGTTAAACTTCAGGGCCATGTGTGCCTTAGTAATGCAAAATTATATTATGCTATATGACATGAGAAGAGATGCTAGTTGGGTGAAGATGCGTCATCAGTTACAGTATCATCAAAGCTAGTGTCCTGTAAACTTCGTCTTCGAGGCGAACTCGTAAACGTAGGTAGGGAGAAGCCTGATGGTTCCCGGTTTCGATGACTTGGTGATGTGCTCGTGGATGTGCCAGTAGGCGTGGGACGTTCAGTTTCGTAATCTCGATCGCTATAAAGTTCGTCATACCATTCTGCTGAGCTGGTGCTAGTCACTCGCTGATGACCACGAGCGAAGTGACGTGTGGGAGATGGGATACGTACCGGGGATGATATCATATTATTGGATAGCTTCCAAATATCGCGAATTCCAGGTTGATTTCCATTAACAGCCATTGCTAGGGAAGAATCAATGGGGGTAGCTCGAGTTGCAATCACAAACATCAGCACTATAAGAAGAATCACTGCCTGTGCAATACTAAGCTTCTTCTGGTAAACCAATTCATCAGCTATAAGAGACATCCTTGAACTCAAAGAGACTAGATCTTCCTCTGTACGGTGTCGTTGAGCTTCCATTTCGTCGACAGTTGATAGGAGGAGACGGCTATATTGGAATTGGAATGATCGTATTTGCTCACTTACAGTCTGGTTGAATTCTTGAAAAAATGCTTCAATTCTTGAACTCTGCCTTTTTTCTATTTTAACCAAAAGTTCCCTTAGGCTTTGGCTCTGCATTTCTACATACTGGAGCGACAGTGTGGTGTTAGACTCTAGTAGCGACAAACGCTTCATTATAGTCTGATAAATAGAATCTTGTGTTTTGGGTGTGGTTTGTGCTGTGATGTTATGTTGAGTTGCTGAAACAGATTGAGTCTGAAGATTACTAGCATTCACGGAGTTCAGGGACACCGTGTGATTGTTAATATAGTCATCCCATCGGCAGGATTCATTCAGCACAAGAGGAGATATCAAATGAGCAGGATAGAACAAAGGAAATTGGCCATGTAAGTTGCTTGTTGAAAGTGAAGCCGGATCACAAACAGCATTGGTGGATTCATCGAGTTGAGATCCCATTTGTCCCAGGTGGGCGGGGCTGCCAGAAAAATCCGATGACAACGAATTGGGCTGAGAAGAAATGGAATGCGTAATAGGATCCAAAGTCTTGGTGATATAAGCATCAGTGATGTTGATAGACTGACTGTGCGAAGTATGGCTGGACGTAAAGGGCGCCAGTGATTCCGATATAGTCTCTGACAAAGAAGCCAGAGAGTGGTCACGCTCATCGAGTGATACGTCTGAATTTACATCAACATCTATGCCTTTCCTGTCTTTCTCTGCTCCATCTTGATTTTTATATTCATCCATCATGGTCGTCCCGTGCACTCGAACCAGAGATATGGGACAATAATATTCATGTCCCCAGTGCGACAATACTTCAACTCGGAGATATCTAGCCCAAATTTGCGGATTGCTTATATGAAATGATTGAATATCCCGTATGCTCTGAGCTTCGAATTCACCTAGCACTCTCCAGGACGACGTTGGAGCAGGAAATCGGTCAGCTACAGAGATGCGGATTTTGCGGAACATCGATGAAAAAAACTCGTAGTTTGCCATGGAAACTTGGTCAACAAGAATATCTTGACAGAGCTCAATAATGAAAAAACTATTTGATTCTGAGCACTTATTAATAAGGTATGAATCTTTGTTTTCACTGAGAATGTTACTGACTCCTTTAGCGTTTGAGTTTGACTTTACTATAGTAGCAGCACAGTCAAACGATGCATAATTAAAACGCTTCTTATATAGTTTGCCTTCAGATCCAGATTCATCTGTTTCTGTACCGTCTGATGACCTTTTAAATAAATCCATTTCTATTTCTAATTCGTCTCCTATGAAATTCGAATCATATTGAGTAGGACGCTTTACTCTTTGATGCGAATCATCCTCCTGCTGCTGCTGTTGCTGCTGTTGTCGGGGTGTCAAATCTTTCTCTGACTGGCCAGACCTCTCGAGATTGAGCTTTCTCCATTCTTCAAATGATAGGAATTGTTCGATTTCCTCGTCTACTGAAGGACTGGAAGGTACAACCTCGAGGGCCGTTGTAGATATTGTCGATACCGAATTGGTAACAGCTGAGACAGATACTGTAGTGACAGGTTCATTATGATTTGAAAAGGACTCGGATAGAGAATGCTGGTTTTGTTCGTCATTATTCGTTGAAATTGATGATGATGCATGTATCGACGACTCAGATGGCAGGGCTAGAGTAGATGCTAATAGTGGTTCTATCGATGATGAGAATGTATGTGATATTGAAGACATCAGCATTTCTGATATTAATTCAACATCCGACGGAGATGGTGAGTCTGGCGTAAATGCGGATAGGAGAGTGGATACGGATATGGATGCGGAAGGAGTGGGAGTCGGAGGGAGGTCAGGCGTGGACACCGCCAGCGATGCCTGAGGAGCAGCTAATGCTGAATCGGCCAAAGATACTGATAAAGAGCCCAGATCGAGGTTCAAATCCGAATCCTGGCCCACGAATGATTCTATACTACTGGTCACCGGACCACTTGAATTTTCATCTAGTTCAGCTGTAACACCATCGCAATTAATGACTGCCGAAATTGCAAGCAACCTGACTATGCTTTCGAACACTCCAAGTGGTTTCCGGTTCAAATACCTCTTTCGACTCATCGTTGATTGGCTCTATATGAAATCACGTCAATAACTAACAGCGTCGCCTGGTTCTGAAAGCACTCACAGCATATCTCTAACACCAGGTAAATTTTATTTTTAAACTTGTTTCAGAATCATTCAACGTAGCAATTCCTGTCTCACAGAAATTTTTTCAAGCTCAATCAATTATTCAACTAGCTTTGGTTAAACAATCGCCAAAAAAAGGGGTTGAAGGTTGAAGCTCAGACGCTGCTACAATTTATTACAATCTGCTGCAGCGTTTTGCAAACATTGATATTATACATGCAATACTCAAAGTGATAATCACACGAAACCCTCAATACTACAACTTCCCAGTCACAATGGTAGCATAAGAGCAGTGCCATAACACTTATACTACAATAGAAGCACCCCGGAACAGTACTTGTCCACAGTATCCCTCGATTAATATCAAAAACTCAGAAGGAGCTATTACTGTCACCTGATATATGCACATATGTGACGCAGGGTAGAGTCGCGAGACTACGGAAAAAAGAGAGAAACCTGACAAGAGCGCCAACCAATTCGTGAACTTCCCTCGCTCTACAGTTGAATACATCGAATACTCTTGAATATAGAGGGAAGACAAAGTGAGGTAAGTGCATTGTGACCCTGGCTTAATAATTAGAGAGCCTTGTCCACCTAGACCCTGCATGCGGCTTTTATGTCTCAGATGCCAAGGTAGCCCGAAGCAAGGCGAACAAAAAAAAAAGACCCCAGACACTGGAACAATAGTACCGACGAGATAACTTCGGTACCTCTGTATCTCAGACTCTGCCCCAGCCAGCGTGTAGGTCACATGGCATATGCGCGTAACCGAGGCGCGCGTTCAACCCCGCATTTTGAGAACTATCTTCTTTTTATAAGAATGATCTGACGATAATTCTTGGTGCCGTTCAACCACAGAAACAGATAGTATCAACAATGTCAAACTCCACAGAATTTTTGAGCCAATATCACTCTCTGTGGCACTCAGTAAACTCTATAAGTTTGCCAACGTCCATTTCCACGCCGCTGTCAGCCAAATGGAATAAGATATTAGCCACTTATTCTGAGCCTCAGATAGAACTTTTCGGCACGCTAACAGTTCAAGTACTGTGTTTTTGGATTCCTTGCTTCATTTATTGGTCTTTGGACAGTTTCGCGCCCAAGTTTTCAGAACGACACAAAATTCAACCAGCACCTGCTCAGCCAACAAGTGCAGATTATTGGCTATGTCTGAAACGAGTGTTGAAAAATCAAGTGGTGTCCATAGCCCTTCAGCTAGCTATGTTAGTAATTTCTGGCGTCACTAAACAGCCCAGCGCTTTGGCAATAGACAGCAATATCCCTACTATTGCTGTTGTTATTCGAGATGTAATTTTATCGGTGCTATTGCGAGAGGTTTTCTTTTACTACTCGCACAGACTGTTCCACCACCCCAAGCTGTATGCTCCAGTGCACAAGCTACATCATAAGTTTACTGCTCCCATGGCTTTGTCCGCACAATATGCTCATATTTCGGAACACATTCTCTGCAACACCTTACCAATTTTTCTCCCTGCTGTGATACTCAAAAGTCATATCATCACATTCTGGATCTTTTTGGGCTCGCAGTTACTGGAAACAACCACCGTACACAGTGGCTATGATTTTTTCGCCGGTTGGGCCAAGAAACATGATCTGCATCATGAAAAGTTTCTCATTAATTTTGGTGCGATAGGACTTTTGGACTGGCTACATAAGACCGACGGGTCTAGTCGCCGCGTTGTGTCCAAGTCGCAGAAGATCAAATAGACTAATCACTGTTAATATATAACTGCTTGTAAGATTAGATCTTAAACAATAGCTGGAAGTGTTTGCTTCGTGTAACATGATATAGTTTATAAATCAAGGGATCAAAAGGACACAAATCTGGTAATATCAGGGGTGAGTGATCTCCACGCGGCTCAACGGTTTTCAAACATAATCATCCAGGGCTTAATCACTCCAAAATGGACAGAATATAAGCATCCTACAAACGATTAAATCAACATAATAGCTGAATCCGAAAGCTTGGGTCAGAAAGTATAGGCCTTATCCGCCAGGTCAGGGCCGTGGGATATCGTCCCAGTTTAGAGGCAGCCGTTCAAAAGGGCAAGGGCTGAAAAATTATTTGTGCCGATCTCTACCGATAAGTTCTTCCTGACGTCGAAGTTCACCAGATAGATAGATACCTACCAAGTCGTAAAGATGAAAAGAACAGGTAAGGATGACAAACGTCATGGCCTGAAAAAGAGATCAAAACTTGCCAGTGGTGAAGGTGCGGTCAGTGACACAGAAATTGACACTCTACTTTCGTCCATCCTGGCCTCGCCAAAGAACTATAACGATATTGCCAAGCTCATTGACATAGTTCGAGATGCTGAGATAAAACCGTCTGTTCGCCATTCAGCATCAGCAGCTTTATTGAAAATATTTGGCAAGCTGTCTAAAAATGGAGCTCTTAAAAGATCTGGATCTACTGGAGCCAGCGAACAGGTTGCAATCTGGTTGAACGAACGATTTGGCCAATTTAAAGAACTGCTATTAGAAAACTTAAGTGGAGCTTCTGGTGCCACAAATTCGCCTGCATTAGCCGTTTCTGCCTTAACTATCCTGTTGAAAATTTTCAGTGTTGTTGAGCATAAATATTTGGCTCCATCTAAAGAATACTACTACCCAAAAAAGCTTTACAACGAGATTATATCTGGTGTTATCCTCTCTTCTCTACCTAATTCAGTGGTAGAGACTATTCTGAATGAGCTAGTTAAAGATTACCTCAATAATTATGACGATTTACGATACTATTTTTATATTGAACTTGCCAGTGTTCTGGCTAAAGAGTTTGAACAGGAGAAATCAGATAGCACAGCATCTTCTTTTAACGGCATCTCGAAAAAAGTAATATCACAGAGGGTCATTTCTACTCTTCAATCCATTACCAAATTCCCTAAAACTGACGAAGAAATTGAATTTTTCTTTTTGACGAAGCCTGCTTTTACCAAATCTGCCCTTAAATCTGGCACACCACTAAAGCTCTCTAGTCACAAGATCGCTTTTCAAAAGGCTTGGATCACTGGCCTTCAACTTCCTCAAACTAGTGGTCAATACAAGGAAGTTCTCAACATTCTTCACCAGAGAATCATTCCAAACATGCAAAAACCCCAGATGCTAATGGATTTCCTTACTGATTCCTACAACGCTGGTGGCTCCATCGCCCTATTAGCATTAAACGGCCTGTTCGTACTCATGCAGCAGTATAACTTGGACTATCCTAATTTTTTCATCAAGCTTTACTCCCTTTTCGATGGGTCAATTTTGCATGCTAAATATAGATCAAGATTTTTTCGTCTTGTTGACTTATTTCTGTCTTCTACACACCTGCCAGCCGCTATCTGTGCGTCTTTCATCAAAAAGGTAGCAAGGCTCAGTTTAACGGCCCCTCCTGCTGCTGTTGTCACAGTCATTCCATTTATTTATAATCAGTTGAAGAGGCATCCTTCTTGTATGAAGCTGATTCACAGACCAGACGGCATTGATGAATTTAATGATCCTTTCAACATGTCAGAAGTAGACCCTCTTCTTTCTGGTGCTATTGATTCATCTCTATGGGAGCTTGAAGTTCTTCAATCTCACTACCATCCAAATGTTTCTACGTTGGCAAAGATCATGTCCCAGCCTTTTCGAAAACCACAGTATATTCTCGAGGATTTTCTGGATCATTCCTATAAGACCCTTTTTGAAGCGGAAAGCACCCGTAAAGTCAAAACTACCCTGCCAGCTCTGGAATACGAATCCTTTGAGTCAGTTTTCGCAGACTCTGAACATAGCATAAGTAGCTCTGCCTATTTGCCAGGATGGGGCCTTGCATAACTCCATAGAATTAATTTATTTTAATAGACAAAAATTCTTTAAAACCTTATAGTGGAAAGATCAGCTCGCGCTGTAGAAGGTTTGAATGGAAGATGCAAACTTTTATTGTCGTGATGGTCATTATATATGTACAGATTAATTGTTAGGAGAATTTGCCAGCATACTTATCATTCGAAAAATACCTCATGATCTTGAGTGAATTTTCAAAGGTCCAGATAGTAACAGCACTAGAGGGCCCGCTTTTCATCAAAGATATCAAAAATCCTTTGTAAAGACCACGAGCCCCTTCATGAACCACTATCTGTTTAGCACATTTCAGCAAATTTCCTGGATAAATAGGTATGTCGGTACGACGTCCATAAGAAGGTCCTTGGACCTGTAATCGTTTTCTAATAACGTCTAACGGGAAAACACAACCTTTGCTGAAAACTCCAGCTATGAATCCAGCAGTGGCTTCAGGGGCCGGGAGTACTGTATCAAGATTGGTTGCACTCATTAAACGTCGGGTTTCTTCGTATGTTACAAAAAATAGACCCATATTTGGTATAAGAGAAAGCAAAGTAGGAGATAAGCCTCGATAAAACCCTTTAATGCCTTCCAAACGAGCTATGTTCTTGACTGACTCAAAGATAGAAGAACGCTGATTAGAATAATCTGCAGCAAACCTTGTCCTAAGTAAATCCAATGGATACGTCAGACACGTAGCAGCAGTTCCTGCCAAGGATCCTGATATCAGCAGTTTCGGCGTCTCTCCTAGCCACTGAGCATGTTCATTTAAAATTTTACTCGTGGATTTGTAAGTTGTAAATTGAATAGCCCCATACAAAACGTACATTACTTCAGCGGGTACATTTCCTTTCCAAAACACCTTTACCCCTTCCTTTTGATATATGTCTTTAACTGTCTTGAAGATAGTTCCGCCTGGGACCGACTCGGCACTAGATGAAGCTCCCGACACAGGTAAAGGGACCACAGGCAGCTTCTTGATTTGCAGCTGAAGTCTAATCTTGACAACATCTAAAGGAGATATAACAAATCTCGATACCAGCCCGGCAGTGCCACCACATATAACTGATTCCAGCCTACTTATTTCAACAGAACTACTTAAATGATCTTCATGTTTCCGTTTATTTGAATTTTGCCAACTATCTGTAGCACCTCCTTCCCTTAAATTACTGGGAGCAGCTATTGAGGATAAAGCCGGCATCCCTCTATCTTGGTGGGCCTTGACTTGCAAGTTTCACAAGTAAAGATTGAATTTTCTTATCGCAGCTGTGGATATTTTTTGCTGATCTAACGCAATTAAAATGGATGTAAATAAACATATAAATTGCACATTTTGAGACGAAGAAGAAAGATTGCCATATCTGGTAACAGGTCGGGAGTTCGATTATGGGTGAATGCAAGACTTGTTTTCATTAAACTCCTGTAGTTAACACAGAGGAGGTGTGGCGGTAAATAAACTTAAATCAGTGGTCAAAGTGATCTCCAGCTTCTTAAGACATAAAAAAATAAATATTCAATGGAGCAAATTTGAGAGACTAAAACAAGGCTGCTTTTGCGCCCAAAATGAGTGGACTAGTGTAATAGCCTTGAACACACTGACCCCAATAGCCACAATGTAGGCTTGCTGTCTAGCAATATTGCAATATTACAATTGCTGTTCCAACCTTGTAATAACCGTTATATAAGACCCAGTAGAGTTCGAGCGACGATGGCATGATGTACATTCCCCTCCCCAGTCAGCGGTCTGGCATATTTCACGTAGATTTGTGCGGCTGAGTTGTAAGATACCCTAGCCCATATTATACAAAAATGAAAATTTCTAGGCAGCTATCTCTCCTTCTTTCCTATTATCAGTAGTCTCATATATAGTTTGACAGCTAAAATAGAAACAGTTGATTTTCCATTTTCTGTCGGCATTATCGAAGATCCATCCGCTTCATCCTCCTTGGCTGTTGGATTCAAAAATATGCCAAGAGCAATGACCCTCGTATTTTCCAATTAACGCAAATACCAAAACCGGTGACCATATTCCTATGGCCACAATTTAGCGTCGGTGACATAATATCTGTTTAGTATCACACTTTTCAAGTAATTATATATTCGATCCTATAAGCCTATGTATATTCTACCAAATTGAAATCTTTCTCATCATTCGTTTTGTCTCTCCTACCGCTCGCTATGAGACCAGTCAGCCAGGAATTTCATAGATATTAGGGTATTTGTCTTTATAAGATAGTTTCAGGGGTATCGCTCTGAGTAGGTCCATGGGCTTTCTCCAGTTGTCTTTCTTCGCTGTACTAACTCTGAACCCTGGTGAAGCTGATTCAATGAAAAGAACCTCGAATTTCAAAACTCAAAATATTTAACTCCCTGAGGTCACCAAACTACCTTTCAATTTTAGTTGGCGGGCTGAAGAGGCAGAGCCCGCGGTGCCTCTGGCCTGCCTCCGGCGGGTGGGGCTCCGCCCCAGACCCCATAGCTCCTGCTACGCAGGAGATACTGAAACCGCCAACGAATTCTGGCGTAACGAGGAAGATACAGGGTCTGGGACGGAGTTCTAGCCACCAAAGGCTTTGCTCTACTTGAGCGTCCAGCAAGACTCCGCACGGATAACGCGGTACCACGCCTGAAACAATATTATAATAAAAAACAAATCACAACTACCTTCATCAAATACTTCCATATTCCTGCGAAATTGCTCGCGAAGCGAGCACTGCGGGGTCTGGGGCAGCGCCCCAGCCGCCGGAGGCAGAAGTCCCCTGGAAGTGGCCCTGCATAAATCAGAACCCTTTCATCTGTAAATTTCATGCGATCATAACAGTAGCACCTCGTCCTGGGTATGACCTTCCTGGCTGGTAATGAACCCAATTTTGGACTTATGGAAGTCTAAAAGGTTTGCTTCGAAGGAACTATTGAGACAATGTCATTTGCCACGTTTTGTTCTGGGCCGGACGAGTCCAGCTGTCCTGGCGGTATATAGAGAGCTATACAGGGAGTCCCGACATTTTATCGACCCATTATGTCGGATCTATCTCCAGGATTTGATTTACGAGAGTTTTGCTGCTTATAAATATGTTGTTAGCACGAAACGAGTCGGCGCTCTAGTTAAAGCTGCCAAAGAAGACCTGGTACTGTTGAAACTGGCCAATGGAGATGAGGGAACCCGGATCCAGCAGACTAAGGCTGTCGAAAGCATAATGGATAGAGTGTTTCATTCCATATTTGTTCGTGATTTGCCGCTCAAAAGATTACACAAGCAAAGCTCATTGGCACAAGGACTTGTTTACAAAGTGAACCACCTGACGGCTCCCAAGGTTACCACTTTTAAAAAACATTTGGAGAAGGCAGATGCCAACACAGAACTATACTACCAGTTTGTCAACTTACTCAAAAAGAATCATATTAATCTAGGAGACAATGGCAAAAAAATGGTCTATGATATACCCATAGAGGGCACTTTTTTGGGTAAGCCATTACCAGCATGCAGGGAGCGTAATACTATTGAGAGAACATACAAATCAGTTCTACGTAACGTGATTTTTCCAGTTGATAGTAAGGTGTTGGAATATATAGCTTTCCAATTGAAGGATCCATATCCTGAAGGCGTAAATCCAGAAGCAAGAGGCTTTTACAAAAGACGTTTAAGGGCATGCTTAAAAAACTATTATACAGTGGAAGGCAACCGACGGCCTGAGAGGTTAATATTCCCTGATTTGTCTCATTTTTCACAAGACGATATTTATTTCACAGGCTTGGATCAAGTAGATTAGCTGGAATTGAAAGAAACATAATGCATATATTAGCCTTCTTCAAGGTTTAAGTAAATTAATGAATACCGCTGCCGTTCAGCGTTCAGCACAAATGCGATTTCGCGACCGGGAGTTCCACTTACTACGAACGATCCCGGATTGAAATCTTTTTCGAATTGATAGCTTGTTCTTGTAATTAACTCAGTAGATTCTAGACTTGATGTCAACGTGGTTAGTGGTTCCTTTGCACTGCCGTCGGCGAGATGAAAAGTATACTCTAAATCGTCGTAACGAGCTATTTGTAGATGATGCCGAGAACTCGAATCTAAAGCTAGGAGTATGATTTTATCGTCATCCACAAACTCAGCCTGTAACAGAGTGTGTTGACAGTCCATTTTGGCGACATGGGTCCCGCTACTGTCGACTTTAGCCAGCAGTAAAAGGGAGCTCTTCGAATATAATAATATAAAGCTCATGTCTTGCACATAATGTTGGGCGATTTTGAATTCGCTGTTGGCCAGAGTAAGGGTGTGTTTAACTGAAACTAACCTTTTCATGGATAGCTTTATGCTGGATGCGCTAGTTGAAAATGTAGAATCAATGTTATCAAGATATACAGCAAGAGATGAAGTGCCACTGTCAATGTCCTCACCACGAGACTCATGCTCGTCAATAACAACTCCTGCACTCGTATGCTTTGAGTCCTCACTTCTATTCTTACCAACATTCGTTAAATACGCTGTTAGGACAGAACCAGGAAGATAGTCTGTGATATATTTCATAACATCCACAGTTTTTACAGTAGCTGGTTCTTCTGCTCTACTGAACCCCACAACACGGTCCAGAACAGACTCAAATCCAAGCTCTAGCCATAGTGCAAACGATCGGAACTTGTCATATTCCTCCGTAAACTCCCATAGACATTTGTTCGTCGATTTAAAAAACAACTCTGCATATCTCATAGCTTTATCTAGCTCTTCTCCAGAAAGACCCAATGGTATCCCTCGCTCTTTCCAATTTGCTAACCCCCTCAATCTTGACAACAGAATAACGAGCCTTTCAGTAGCAGGCATAATGTGCTCATATAATATCTTGCTGCAACCATCATAGCTTGCAATTGTCGCTTTGTTCCACCTCTTATAGCCCATTTCGTTACAAGATTCAATCCATTTCGTAACCTTCTTATTCATGGTTCCTGTTATTAGGAAGTCAAAAAGATTGCCTTTCATGCGCCGGAGTGACCGCGTATTTAGAAACTTATTGTTTGCTTCAACAATAGCATTTGCTTCTTTCCGTAGTAAATCAACTGACTCTTGTAAATAGTCAATTAAAGCACAGGTCTGTGCTGGTATCATTGATACCTCTGATAAATAGTTTTGTCCAAATTTCTCGATGAAACCCAAATGAAACGTATGATAGGACAACAAATCCAGTTCGGGGTGGTGAGCTATTACCATACCTCGTGATATATCTTTAGGACTCGATTTGACTTTCAATACATGAAGAGAGGTTCTAGAGTTCAGATTATGATTTTCAATAGAAATCCCCTGAACTGAGAATATCCCAAAGATACTTAGATTCATGCAGCCAGATTCATCACCTGTGAGAACTAGACTTAGATTGTGATCAAAGTTGGATACTGAATTATCCAAAGAGTTGATATCAATTGACAATCCGGGCTTAGTTGATAATGCCGGTAAACGCGGTAGATGATCAATAACATCCGTCTCTGTCAATTTAAAACTAGAGCTCCAGTCATAGCTGCTACAGCTGATGCAATTTCCTTCTGCCCATTCTAAGCCTAAGATATTTGTCCCCAGGCCAGAATTACTTGGAACCGACTTCCCTGTATTAGATTTTAATACCTGATATGATCCATCACTATAAACAACTGCGAAGACTTTGCCGTCATCTCTCCAACTGCTGCTAATGACCTTTCCAGCACCTCTCTTGCCAGGGATACTCCATATCCTCTGACCACTAACTCGATAAAGAGCGATACCTCCCGACTCGGGGGCGAGCACTACAACATCCATGCATGGGCATAGCGATAAAGCTTCAGCGCTTACTCTCCAGGGTAATGCTCTACTTCCAAATGCCTTCATTTACCAGCTTGATGAAATCATTGTTTACTAGTTGCCTACTTCACCAACTTATGCATGTCCTCGTCTCGTGCGGCTCAGGTCATATCGAATCTTCATAAGTAGCCCTCCATTTCAGTCCAAATAAATAAAACAGCCCCAAGTAATTTAATCCGATTGTAATCTTAATAACGGAAACCTTCCAATCTGTCGTATTCAGCTTGTATTAAATGATTTTTCTCATAAATTTGGATGGTATAAAATCTGTGGATCGCGCGCCGCACAGATCCAAGATATAAGTAGGACCCTGACCAACTTGATCTATTGATAACAACCCCTGATAAGAGAGAAATGTTCAGGAAAAAGCCAGACGTAAGTGCTTGGAAGATCTTCCGTCAATTGAGCATACTGCTATGTCAGATTTAGATAAGAATGCGGAAGCAACCTATGTGTACTATCGTCGTCTCTGGCACCCTAATGCCCGACTCGAGCGAAGGGAGAGGAGCAACGGGGTCTGGGGCAGAGCCCCAGCCGCCGGAGGCAAAGTCACCAGTGCTGTCGAATGTTCGATGTGGCAGTAAAGTCTAACAGATTCTACAGCTCAAACCGTCCTCTAATCTGAAGAGCTCAGAGCGTCGGAAGCTTCTGAGCACTGCCTGCGAGGTGTTTGGGATCGATGAGACCAAGATCAGCCCCGAGACCAAAGTCAGAATTGTGCCCAAAGATATCAGAAGTGCCAAGATGCAAGTCCATTCAGGAGAAAAGGCGGCTCTCTATACCAATAATGATGGGCAGCCAGTCTGGATAGCATTGGAAGATGGGTATCTGATTCCAACTGTGTACACTTCGTGGACTGCTCCATTTTTGATGCAAAGGGTTTGTACTGTCAAGTACACTCTTGAGCGCCTTCAAAGTGGAGCAGATCTAATGATCCCTGGTGTATTTGATCCGTTACCAGAAAGAGCTCCACCAGGAACGGTAGTAGGTATTTCGCTTGTTGACAGTCCCAGCGTGCCAGTAGCGGTTGGAATCACTCTTGTCGACTGCAGTAGAGGGAAACTTGACACCAATCAGAAAGGCAAAGCTGTCCAGCTGATCAATGTCATTGATGATAAGCTCTTTCAGTCCTACAGGAAACGGGTACCTGTACCTCTAGAATTAGACAATGATATTCCAGTATTAGAGACACCAGAGTCAGCGACAGGTACTTCAGCAGCAGAAAATGACACCACTAGCCGAGGAGAACAAGCAGCTTCCAATGAGACCCCTGATAAGACACTAGAACATGAGGATTCGGAAATTGCTCCGCCTAGCAACACAAACGACGTAGAACAAATTATAGACAAAGCTGAACAGCTAGATCTGGAGTCCAGAGGTCAAGTTGAAAACGAAAACAATGAAGCACAAAACACTGAGGCTGATTCAGACGCTCCATCGCCAGCAGAAATAGACGATGCATTCAGAAGGGCGTTGCTACAGACCTTGCGTAAAGCAATCGACACGCCTATTGAAGTGCCTATTCCCTCGTCGACCTTTTTATCGACCTATATTCTCCCTAATCTGCCATACAACCATCCTAGCATACAGATGAAGCGAACCTCCTGGAAGAAGGCCTCTAAGTTTTTCAAAGTCATGGAGAAACAATCGCTATTAAAGGGCAAAGAACGTGGTGGCGAGTATGTAATCACCTCGCTAGCAGGCAAAGGCAACACCGAAGTCAGTACTTTCACACTCTTCAAACCTCGTCCATTTGAACAGCACAAACTCACAGCTTCAAGCACAGGGAATACTTCTAACAAAAAGACATACCTCACAGCCAAAGAATATTTCAAACCCCGATCCATGACTGCTCCAATTTTCGAATTCTCGAAAGTTGACCCATCTAAATACCACTCGGCTGAGACCATCCGAAAGGTGATCACTAATTATATCAATGGCAACTCGTTGGCAGACGCTAAGAACCCCAAAAACGTAAAGCTAGACCGCCCCCTCACCAAAGCTTTAGGTCTTAGCCCTACTATTGAATCTATCGGTCGAGACAAGATTCCTTCACTATTACAGTCTAATTGCTCACAGTTCCATAGCATCAGCTCTCAAGACGAAGATGAGCTCAATCGCCAAACAGCCCCTGCTCTTGCCAAGGGTCCTATACCAAAAATCACAATCTCCACGGAAAAAAGAGCAGGACGCAAAGTGGTGACCAATGTCACGAACATCGAGCCTTTCCACTTGGATCCCATATCATTTGCTGAAGAATTGCGTATTGCATGTGCTGGTTCGACTTCTGTAAACCCCGTCAAAGAGGGCCTCGATCTCCAGCAAGTGATGATCCAGGGCCACCATGTGGCTGCTATTACCAAAACGCTCGAGTCCAAAGGCATCCGTCCAAATTGGATTGAGGTCGTCGACAAAGCCAAGCGCTAAAGCTCTCCCGTCTATTTATAGCGACTGCGTGCCTCCGGCGGCTGGGGCTTCGCCCCAGACCCCGTGGCTCCTCTCGCTTGGCTCGAGTCGTGCATCGTGATCGGTGCTTACTTTAGAATACAGATGAATGAGATAAATAGATTTGATGTTGGTTCTACCTGCCTCTAGTTTTGAACTCTTTTAAGCTCCGGAGAGAACCCACCAGGAGAAAGATGCCTATAGGACCTAAAAGGGGGAGGTAGATGGCCACTTTATGTTCTTCTGGGAAGAACGCTTGTTGGACCATTTGCTTGTCGAAGAACGCATTCTCTGACTGGCGAAGGGCATCTCCAGCAAGTTTGATGGCTTCGCCAAACTTACCAGTTGATAGGGCGAACAACGAGCCTTGAATAGCTAACAAGGAGTTTTTCACAGCATAGAGTACCGGCTGTGGAATAGCAATATCTGGGAGTGACCGGCTCAATCTGTGGAGGGAGCCTAGAGTGTGAGAAGCAGATATCAAAGCTCTGATGGTGGATAAGCGTGACAGAAAGTCAAGTCGGATGACAGGGGATTTGGGGGTGGCAGGAGCCCCAACAAGGCCAAGAAACTGTGAAGAAAAAGTCTCTAAAATAGGCACGAGATCTGCAGCCGTAAGATGGGATTTTGATCCATCTGGCTTATTCCAGATTTGAACTCCACCCCATTGAGGAATCGAGAATGAATTTGTATTGGAATCAACAATAATCATGGGAGTCTGTTTTGGAGATGGGATATATAGAATAAAGTGAAGCGTAGGGTATGAATGAATACTTGTCAGACTCCATTCTGCAAAGTTGACAAAGGTTGACAAGTCGTTATGATTAAGAAGCCATTGGTTGTTTTCCTTATCGTGGTGGATATTACAGCCTAAATCAGAATAGTATTGCACTTGTGTATCAATCGTTAGGTTCGAAATGCGAGAATAACTTTCTTTGAGATGTTCAAAATGCCCATCTAATGCTTCTGTGATATCCCAAGAGATTTCATCTCCACCTCCATAAAACAGCGAAAACGTCAGATGGTAATTGGGCGAATACGCAACAATTTTGTCTGATGATTCGACATTATCGATGGCTTTCTTGTTAGAACCAATTGCATCTTCTAACATAGTTAATTCATCCACAAACAAATGATCAAGAAGAATTATGGAAACTAAATCTGGTATTACACCTAAAGATACTGACTCCATGCTATAAGTGACAGCTACGTCGCGTGATACCTCTGAAATTATATAGCTGTCTTCATCACCTAGTCTAAAGCCGAAGTTGTAAGAGTTGGAATCTCCATGACCAGGAAAAATTTCAAGATTCCATCGCTTTATACCTCGTTCTTCCAGATTCCTATTCACGAGGACCTGGGTAGATTGAACCAGGTCAGGAAACTCTGTGCCAACATTCAAATAAATAGGAATTTTCACATTTATCAGATTTTGAATGTCATGATCGTATAGATCCATTTCCTCATAACTCAATGGCGCTCTGTAAATGGATGTCGTCCAGATCCATATTGGAAGACCCACCAGTCCAGCCAGCAACAGATAGCTAAGGATTATCCATCTTCGTAGACGGATGCCACCTATGCTCTCATTGGCAACCATGGTATTTGGGTGAGATTCAACCGATTAACTATTAACCTATAAATAGCCCTCAGAAAGTCGTTAAGCAGCTGATTACAATTATTTTGAGCAAGAATTGGTTAACGGCCAGTACCAACTCTCTATTCTCAAACTCAATAGCTGGAGCATCAGCATTATCGCATTATCGCGAACCAGCATGCGGCTCAGATAAATAAGCCGCACCATGAAAAATCAAATCATACTAGCATATCAAGGATAGTGACATAAATATAAACAGATAGAAAGTCAGGTCAGTAACAGCCTATTAGCAGTCAGCTTTAAAGCTTTTCTCCAAATTTCTGGTACTGTTGATATACTCTTACAGTGGCTTGAGTTTTGATTATACAATGTCATTGGCGAGGTCATTTGTGCTGCGTAGTACCGCTCCTGTGACCACAGCTGGTTTGTTCAGTGCGTCTACGAGACCATTGTTACAGCTGATCAATCCACCTCAACCAAGATTCGGATCTAAGAAGAAGAGAGACGAAAAGAAAGCTTCTAAGACTGATGGAGCTCCTTCCAAAGCCGATGCCAAACAACTAGCCCATCAAAGAGAAAAGGTGTTACTGCGGTTACGCCAAAAGCGTGAAGAAACAAAAAAGGCTACTAGACTTAGGGTAGAAGCCAAAAATGCATCCAAATCTTCTAATTTCATGGAAGTTGAGACTGCATTACGATATTTAAGAGCCGCCGAAGTCGGCAGGTCTGCGCATTCCACGACTATTTCACTAACAATGAGAATTGTCGCTGAAAAAGGTGCTGTTCCAGTGAACACCAAATGTCGTTTACCCAAACCACTTGATGAAGAACGTATTGCAGTTTTCACAAATAGTAGCGAACTAGCAGCTGAAGCCAAACGAGCAGGTGCTGTTCTTGTGGGCGGAGACGAGATCATCGACCAGGTGAAACAGGGAATCATTAACTTTGACAAAGCGTATGCCACTCCTGATATTGTATCTCGACTAAATCAAGTGGCTCGTATTCTGGGTCCTAAAGGTCTGATGCCCAACGCCAAGAGAGGCACTGTTACTCACGACATTTATAATGCATTGGTACAAGCCAGCGGCGAAATGACCTTCAAACAAGAAGGCACCATGCTCTCGCTGCCAGTAGGCCGGGCCAGCTTCACCGACCTCGAAATCGTCACCAACATCGTCACTGCCACAGACGCCATCCGCAAGTTTATGGCCGAGTCCAGTGCACACAACAAAAAGGCATATATCGGTAAAACGGCAATAACCTCGACGACTGGACCTTCGATCGTCGTCGAAGTCTGATAGTGTAGTATATCATCAATGTAAATAGTTCACGTTCTCTAGTCAGCTTGCCGCCGGCAGCTGGGGCTCTGCCTGAATCTTGCTTCGCGGCACTGAGCGTGTGATTAATGCAAATTCATGTTTCGCTGCTCTGTGAGCGAGGGCAGGTGGAATGTCAGCTCCAGTAAGCGATTTCGCTCCTCAGTCCGACCTGCGAAACGGAGTGCCCAGGTCTGGGGCAGAGCCCCAGCCGAAATCACTTAAAAGAAACCTTTTTGTCTCAAAAAATAAATATATATACGGACAGAAATGGAAAGGGTGTTGTTATATGAACAGTCGCGTTAATTCTCGCGGTACGCTGCCTGGGGTGGCATGGGTGGTGGGTACCAGCCAGCAGGGTGTGGTGGCGCGACCATGCCGGGCGGGAGTGGTATTTCTCCCTTTTTGAATCGTTCGAGGAACTCAGGAGGTGGTGGTGGCAAGTGGTGGAGGGGGGATCCAGGTGGGGGTGGGCCTGGTTGTGGCCAATGCTGGGCCGTAGGTGGTTGAGCGTGACCTCCGTCTTGGAGCTGAGTTGATGCGACTTGTGGTGAAGAACTGCTACCAGTATTACTGCTGTTGGCTCCAGACTGGAAGAATTGGCAGAATCGCGATTCTTCAGTCAGAGAAGAAGCCCCACTTCCACCACCAGTGCTGGAATATGCTCCAGTTGAGAGATATCCATACGCTTCTGGTTCAGAGCGCTTAATGGCAATGTTCTGGGTAGTTGCAGAAGTCGAAACTGCCTCTCCCTCAGGGTTAGAACTAACAGCTACAATAGGTGTATTACCAGTTGTGGCGTTAGGTCCTGATTCTCGCATCTTCATGGTCATTTTCCATGTCTCGTATTCTTGAGCAGCGTCCTGTGAACCTAATCCCGAACCAGATGTAACTCCATCAGACGACCAAGGTTCACTAGTATTCTGCTGTGGCTGGTTTTTATTAAAACTACCAGCTGTCCATTCACCTGTACCTGTACTGGTAGAGTGGCTGTTACGGCGGCCAGGTTTACCGGTATGATGACCATGTTGTGGACGGCCGCCTACATTCTGTTGATGGAATTTACGACGTTCACTAGCAGCATCATGACCAAAACTTTTCCTTGACCGTCCTTCATGGTGATGGTTATTATGGTGGCCATGCTTATTACCAGACCCAGACCCATGGTTTTTGGGTCCAACACTGATCCAACCGCCTTCACCGTCGTCGCTATCGTCCGCCACTGCTGAATTAGAGCCAGCTGTTCTAGCTGGTGGCTTGTAACGACCGCCAAAATTGCTATGGTTTGTACCACCACTCGCTGGCGAGGTGGAAATAGCAGCAGCAGAAGCTGCCACTGCAGCGGCGTACTTGATTGGAACCCCATGAGTGCTGGAAGACGAGTCTCCCTGTCCCAGATGAAGCTTCTTGTTCAAGTTAGATCTTTGAAGGAAGTATCGTGAAGTTAACAGATCTAGATCTTCGCCCTCATCATCGTCCGACGCGTTGCCCTCTTTGTCAGAAGCCTTTTGGTTCTTGTCTCCTGAGCTGATCTTGGTGTCCTCATGCTCGGTAGCAGTTTCTGAGTCAGCTGCGCCATCTTCACCATCGCCTCCATGGCCATGCCCATGCCCACGAGCATGATGTTCGTGTCCATGTCCTCTGCCGTGAGCATTCCCGTGGCCATGGGCATGTCCATGAGGGTGATGCTCACCGTCATGGGCAGCAGCAGGAGAGGGTGATCTGTTCAACCGTTAGTTGCCTATGTTTCATTGGCCACCGGATACTTGGGTCGAGAGTTGTACCTTCTCTCGATTCGCTCTAGTCGAGTAAAGGTTAAATTTAGCAGACCAGACGCTGACGCAGGGTCTTCCTTCAGGGTTCCTGATTCTACATCGTACGGCTGTCTGGTGACGATCAAAGTAGGTCACAAGACCACGAACCAACCAGAACGCCTGCCCGATTACTGGGTCAAATATTTTGCTTTGGATTATCATGAAAGAAAAAGATATTTCACTGACTGTTCAAAACACAGTCCAGCCTTTGGGTAAAATAAAATTTGTGCAATCTCCTGGCTGCGATGTTTGAAACCATCAACCTAAGTCCAAACATCTTATGACTGCATATCGCCCTCATCGCGATCAGCCTTGCTTAACTAGCTTCAGTTCACTTACCTCACAACTCTTCCAATATCTTCATAGAAAAATGGAGGTGCTTTGGTTAAATCACTTTGAGCTAGATGTAACAGCTCTTCCGGTGTATATCTTGGCATTGAGTATTCTGTTTTGTTAGTTTCCTGGTCAATTCATACTTCACTGGAATCAAGTTTGTCTCGACACAATAATTGTAGAGATATTGCAAATTGTAGTCAAATATAATCCACGTAGAGTAGAATAGTTTCCGTCTGTGCAATAAAAGAGACGAAAGAGAGAGCATCGAATGCAGAATGGATCAACGAACTGATGGTTCATAAAGTAACTTAACCAGTACCGGAACCATCGTTGCTATCAGTTTTCTGCTTCTCTTGAAGAAAAATCCAATAATAACACACTTCGACTCGGATCGAATAAACGCAAACAAGTGAATTACAAGCCTACTGTTTTCAAACAACAGGCAAAAATCCTCTAGCAGCAAAAACTAGTGCGTGACGTATGGCGAAGTATCCTAAATCTCAAAACTGGCATGAAATTCGTTACAGAACGATTTTAAAACACTTTATTTTCATGCAAACCAAAAAAGTCAATGGTGACTCTCTCTTGAATGAATTCGAATAGTTCGACCTGACCCAACATCACTCGGATGGTCCTCAAAACGTCTCAAACATGGTTCTTAGCAGCTGTAAAATCATCATTCAATGCACCCTTTCGTCCTTCGACATATAGATAGTAGTACATTTCTTTTGAGTACCTGATAGACTACTCTCTAGCTCGTAAATTGAGTCGACTTTCAATTATACTCCTTCTCGACATCACATGTTTTTGGACTACTTTCTCTACTCTTCTCCAATTCATTCTATATCTGCGCTCTTCAAACACCCCTTCACTAAGTCTCTTCAAACTTACGATAGATAATAAATCGCAAATATAATAGCGATTGTAGTTGTCGTTAGATAGATCAGAGAATGTAGGCTTTAGTCGAATGAATGATCAAAATGCCGAAAAGAAGCCAGATAAGGCGATCTCGCGCAATTACTCCACAGTTGCGCGGCGCTATACGCCATCGATCGATATTAACAGACCTAATTAGAACGGTCCTTGCCCTTGAAAAAATTTCAGCCGTGCAGTTGACTTCACGCAAGTCGAGAATTGTTGACATAGATAGTCTCTCTCCAGTCATTAGCATTGTTTATTTACATATTACAGAGTCTTTAGCATCATGCCCATTGCCAAAAGTCTCAGCAAAGTTCAGAAAAAAGTGTCCACCAGCACTGGTGCCGTGCACCCGAAGGGTCGAAAATTCAAGCAGCTGACCCGCGCCTCGCTGCGTCAGGAAAAACTTGCCAAGGACAAGAGCAAGCGCTCACAAGCTAAGGCAGGAAATTGTAAGTCTGCTATACCACTGCTATAGCGGCAGTTTGATTACAGAACGAAGATATCGTGTTGGACTTTAGCCTGCGGTATTGCTTCTCAGCATAGGATACGCGAATGTCGCATAGCATGGATCTTCTGAGGAAGACGACGAGTCTGTATTGCTCGCGGAGCGAGCAACAACGGAGTCTGGGGCGAAGCCCCAGCCGCCGGAGGCAGGTCTAGTTTCAGCTAAATTTCGGGTCTGACGCTTCAGATAAACTAACATCCACCAGTTCTACGAATCAAGTACTTCAAAGAAGCTATCTCATTGGACGATAAGCCAAAATACACAGTGGACGAGGTGAAACAAATGATTGAAGCGTAAGTCCAAATAAAAACTGAACAATTCTCGTGGCATTGACGGATTTTGGTTCTAACTATGAATAGGTATGTGGCACGAGATGAAGATGAGCTGAACGATCTCAAAGCTGCTAGAAGGCCAGGAAGGCCCTCGAGCTCAAGACAGGACGTGCTCCAGCGGACCTACGACCAGGACATGGCCGAATACAAGGCTGGCTATACCATTCCCGATCTGCTAGATGAGAAGAACGTTGCCACTCTGAGAAACTGGAACGGCACTCCAGGCGGCATCTCTCTAGTCAAAAGCATTCGTGTAGCCAAAGACGGCGGTGTCGTTGGCACGAGCACCCCCGAAGTCGATGCCGACATGAAACTTGACTAAGCACATGACTCACAGCCTATTTATACTCACTTAGCATTACACTTACTCATGAACATCTGAAGTGGGTCCTGCCTCCGGCGGCTGGGGCTCTGCCCCAGACCCCGTGGCTCCTCTCGCTGCGCTCGAGTCGGCATGTCCAGGGCCCAGTAATCTCATGCGAGGGAGAAGCCGTGGCGGGGGAAGAGGCCCAACTTGCCTGAGGCATAGTTGTTGTGTGTAAATGTAGAGTGGAGAGCTACTCAGGGGTATGCCGATATCGGCCCGCTTTCGCTCGAGTTGTGATCTGTCCACAGAACTTATGAATATTATAAATAGCCATCATTTCGAAGGAATTATAAAATTTCAAACTCAAACTAATTGAAATAGTTTCCCGAATTGCTTAATCCTTGAGGACTTGATTTATCCTCGAATTTATTGCTGAGCTTACTTGGTAGAACACTTGCAGCTGCTATAGAGCGATAAGCGATAGAGGTTAGGAACTTTGTTTGCATCTATATATAGTACAGGAACCTATCTCCGAACATTATCCATCTTAACTGTCAATAACTTTAACAATGTCTAAGGAAACAGCTGAGTATACACATGGTCATCACGAGTCAGTTCTTCGTTCTCACACGTGGAGAACCGTTGAGAATTCGGTCAAATTCTTGGTACCCTATCTCAAACCAAACTCTTATATTTTAGATGTAGGTTGTGGTCCGGGCACAATTACTGTTGATATGGCTAAGAATTATAGCCCCAAAGGAAAGATAATCGCATTGGAGTATGCCGAATCAGTCCTCGAACAAGCAGAAGCCCATGCCAAAGAGAATGGGGTTTCTAACATTAGCTTTGAGACGGGAGACGTGCACAATCTCAGCTATCCTGATGATACTTTCGACATCGTATTTGCACACCAGGTATTCCAGCATATTGGCAATCCCGTGGAAGCATTGAGAGAAGTAGTCCGGGTCGTTAAGCCCGGTGGAATTGTCGCCATTCGTGATTCAGATTATGCTGGATTCTTCTGGTATCCCGAAACAAAAGCCCTTAACAAGTGGCAAGAGACCTATCTCAAGGTTGCAAAAGCGAATGGCGCAGAACCTAATGCTGGGCGACACTACCACTTATGGGCGCATCGGGCGCAACTCGATCAGTCTAAGCTGAAACTTTCCTCCAGTACATGGTTTTACTGGACTCCTGAAGAAAGAGCCTGGTGGAGCAGCCTGTGGGCTGATCGTACTTTGAAATCGAACTTTGCATCCACCGTGCTCAAACATGGACTCGGTACTCAAAAGGATCTCGACGAAATATCTCAGGGCTGGCGCGAGTGGGGTACAAACGAAGATGCTGTCTTCAATCTGGCCCACGTAGAGCTCATCTACCAAAAGTAGATATATAGTTTAATATAATCTAAGAAGCGACCTATAATTTTTCCCACAAACCAGACAGTCTCTAGTTTACTCTCAAAGTCCATATGCGTACATGCATGAACTCAATTGTCTTCAGTCACGGCAACCACAGGCTGGCTAAGTGGTGTAAAGATTTAATTTTACGTCTTGTTATACCATATCTCTTCTGCCTCCAGGTTCTGCCCTTATCTGATTGCGATTGGCGAGCATCTCTCAGGCCCTACCATATACTTAATTTTCGGAAGCTGACAGAACCCAGCTGCAGAAGATCTGTTGTCAAATTCCTGTTTACAGAGCTTCATGCAGGCCTGGCCATCTTGCAGATACTTCGGATTAACTGCCTGGATAATCCATCACCTACTGTAATCACACGAAATTATTGGTCACATTATCGTTATCGACATCATATTAATGGGGTGATCTATCTCTTCTAAACCGGGTTTCCAGATAATAAACTTGGTTGAATGTGCTCGCCATGGGCCCTGTGCACTTCTCTGCTCCTGAGTACGGTCGAGAGCAATCCGGAAACTGATCTCACACCAGAGAAGGAAAACAGCAAGGTAGCAATCCGCTAGAACAAATATTGAAGACGGTTAAGTACAGAAGCTAGTGCTCTCGGACTAACCACAAATTTATCCATTAGAAATAGTGAATAGCAATTGTTCGAGATCACAGAGCCTACTCGATAGTGCAATAAATGAGGGGTAGCATCAATCGCACCAATCGAACTGCATACTCTTTGTTATTTAGCCGGGAAAATGCAGGTCGTACAGATCACATGTTTAGCTCGATGTTTACTCCACTTTCCCCTCTGTTGACGCACCCCCACCCACCGAAGCTTCATCACTTCACTCAATAAATAGCAATTGACGAGGTGAAATTTCCCTTTTCTATATCCTCAATTGTTTTTTAGAGCTTTCCGTTTCCAATTGCAATTGGTAAGTTAAATTATCATGAGTTTCATGGTGGTATCATGCCAGGCTCCGGTCACCCCTCCATTGTTGAGTACATACTGTCACAACTACTACTAGTGAGGTGATAAATAGGCTTGTCGGAGGTCTACCCCACACCCCATGGATCCTCTAGCTAGGTTGATTCAAAGCTTCCACCATTCCAGAGATACCTTACATAGCAGAAGCTAGGGGATCTTGATAGAGCTCCAGCCGGTGGGGGCACACCTAACTTGAGCTTCACTAACATGACAGATCATGACTGTAGTATCTACCAAAGCATTCGAGGGCCAGAAGCCTGGCACCTCTGGTCTTCGTAAGAAGGTTACTGTGTTCCAACAGCCTCATTATACTGAGAACTTTGTTCAAGCTATTCTGTCGTCCATCCCCGAAGGCAGCGAGGGAGCCACTCTTGTTGTAGGTGGTGATGGTCGTTTCTACAATAAAGAGGTTATCCAGATTATCAGTGAAATCAGTGCTGCCAATGGCGTCAAGAAATTGATCATTGGCCAAAATGGCTTGCTTAGTACTCCTGCTGCTTCCCATGTTATCCGCAAGAGAAAGGCGACTGGTGGTATTATCTTGACTGCTTCCCACAACCCAGGTGGCCCCACCAATGATTTCGGTATCAAGTATAATCTTGCCAACGGTGGTCCTGCTCCTGAGTCCGTCACTGACAAGATTTACGAGGTCACCAAGACTATTTCTGAGTATAAATCTTTAAAGGGTTCTGATTTCCCTACTGTTGATCTTTCTACTATTGGATCTACTACTTATGGTCCTTTAGAGATTGAAATTATCGACACTGTCAAAGACTATTTGCTACTTGTCAAGGAGATTTTTGACTTCGATCTTATTAAGTCCTTCTTGAAGTCGACACCTGAATTTACCATTTTGTTTGATGCTCTTAATGGTATTACTGGTCCTTATGGTAAAGCCATTTTCATTGACGAATTGGGCCTGTCGCCTAACTCCATCCAAAATGCTGTTCCAAAGACTGATTTCGGTGGTTTACACCCTGATCCTAATCTCACCTATGCCCATACTTTGGTTGAGAGAGTCGATAAGGAAAAGACTCCTTTTGGAGCCGCCAGTGATGGTGATGGTGATAGAAACATGATCTATGGAGCCAACTCGTTTGTGTCTCCTGGAGACTCGGTTGCCATTATTGCACACCATGCTGATAAAATCCCATATTTCCGTGATGGCGGTGTGAACGGGCTCGCTAGAAGCATGCCCACCTCTGGCGCGATTGACCTGGTTGCCAAAGCCAAGGGACTCAAATGCTACGAGGTTCCTACTGGATGGAAGTTTTTCACAGCTCTATTCGACTCTAAGCAGTTGTCCATCTGTGGTGAAGAGTCGTTCGGTACCGGATCAGACCACATTAGAGAGAAAGATGGTCTCTGGGCCATTGTAGCATGGTTGAACATCATTGCTGGTGTTGGCAAGGAGGATCCTTCAAAGGCCAGCATTGCCGCTATCCAAACAGACTTCTGGAATACCTATGGCCGTACTTTTTTCACTCGTTATGATTACGAGAACGTTTCATCTGAAGGTGCAGCCAAGGTTGTTGCAAACCTCAAATCCCACATTGACTCATCTTCCTTCATTGGCTCTAAGATTGATAACCTGGAAGTTACTGAAGCCGGCGATTTCTCTTATACCGACCTTGATGGCTCAGTGTCCAAGAACCAGGGTCTATATGTGAAGTTCAAGGGCGGCTCACGTATTGTTGTAAGACTCTCAGGAACAGGCTCCTCTGGTGCCACCATTCGTCTCTACATTGAGCGCCACGAAGCTGACAAGTCGCTCTTTTCTCAGGATGCGCAAGTTTATCTCAAGGAGACAATCTCATCGGCCGTCAAGTTCCTCAAACTTAAGGAGTTTGTCAACCGTGAAGAGCCCGATGTACGTACTTAGGCTAGAAATCAAGTAATTCGCTCTTTTAATGTCTCTACACCATTGCCTCCGGCGGCTGGGGCGCTGCCCCAGACCCCGTTGCTCCTCTCGCTTCGCTCGAGTCGAAATGGGCTTCCCAAATAAGTGGCACCAAAGCTGGTTTGTCTCCAGCTCGCACTATGACATCCAAGTGTCTACCTGACTTCACTCGTGCTCTATGTTGCACCTCTGCCCATTTCGACTCGAGCGAAGCGAGAGGAGCCACGGGGTCTGGGGCAGAGCCCCAGCCGCCGGAGGCAGACACCACCTCGTGCCATTGAAAACAATAAATATTAATGTAGCTAGCCTAGAAGGTCTTCTAGTTTTATATCTGTATCGGTAGCGACACGTTTTGTTTGTTCCTCTTCCTGTTTTACTTTCTGTTTTTCAGACTTCTTGCTCTCGACAACCTTAATGTCGAAGAGCTTACTTAGCTTTTCTGTAGTGGGCTTCAGCTGTTCCAGACGTCCTGGCGGGGGATGAGAATACTGGACCAGCTCTGGCCAGACAGCAGGAACATAGTTCTTTGCTCCAGTGGATCCCGCGACTTTAATGGCGTTTCGCAGTCGATGTAGGACTGGGTTGAACGTATCTTCACAGCTCATATATTCAGTGGGTTCTCCGTCCTCATCGGGCTCTCCTGCCTGCTCAATATCCATCTCGTCAATGAACTGACTCATTAGCTCATTCATCTCGGCGGTGGGCTCTCGGTTAATACGCTGAGGATTGTCCGGGGGCAGTATTTTGCCCGACTTCGATTTGATCTGCAACAAACTAGGAAAGTGGAACTGTCGGTAATCCTGAGAAAGTGGCAGAATATTGAGAATAAGGGCCTGAAAATCAACATCAACATATGGGGTTAGCAATACCATCTGCGCACCACGCTCTGGTTTCGCGACATATCGAGCAATGGCAACTCGGCTATCAAGCTGCAGAGTCAATATCAATGAAGACATGGCCAGATGGTCTTTCTTTCGGGCATCCGGTGCTACCACTATATAATCTGTAGACTCCATCAGATACCACCTTGGAACATCAGTTGCATTGCAAAATCCATAGATGGACAATTCAGGAGAGTTTGAAAGAAGAATACTGCGGAGTTCATTTCTAGTTTCTGGATCGAAGGTCACAATCTCTGAACCAAATCTATAACCCAGAGACAATGCATCTCTTTCCAAGATAATCTTATTATCGCCGTTTTGTTCACCCTCACCGTTTTCATCTTTTACCTTTTCGATGTAGTAATCACGAAGGAAATGTACAGGGACTTTTCTATCGTTAAACTCATCGTCTTCAGAATCCATCTCCTCGTCCTCCTCTGGTCTGCCACGTTTAACAATCACAGATTTTGCAGTAGGAACCTTAGTTCTTCTTGTACATGGATATCCCTGAACAGGGATTGTTATTGTGTTTTCCTCCTCGATAGGATGCTTTGCACCCTCATCAGTAGCCTGTCCCAAACGCAATATGCCCTTGAACTGTCTTGTAACCCCCACGGATTGAACAACTGGCTTTCCCACAAAATAAAATGCCTCCTCATACGGAGCAAACATAAAACGATCATCAGCTTGTCCTTCACCATCAGGTGGATAGTGGCTCTTTTCAATGCTCTCAAACTCCTCAATATTCGTTCTTCTAATTTCCTTTTCGAATTGGGTCAGACCTTCACCGCTATCTTGAGTTCCAATCATCAGAACACGAAGTACAATATTATTAGTCTTCAACTGATCAACCAGGCCAGGAATTTTTTTAAAATCCATCTCTCCTGTGCCGTTTGTAATAAGACATATCATTTTCTTGAACTTCAAGTGTCTACACTCGGTATTTATCATCACAATAGCCTCGTCTATACCATCGAGAACTGTCCTGTTAGCCAATATCCGGTCGAAGATGCTCATTTCCTGCAATCGTATCCAAAGAATGGAACCGATTTCGGTGGAGGTGCACCTCTGGTAAATGGAATTCGCTCCAGCATCCCTGGCGTTGTTTCACATCAAATTGTGCGGACCGTTGGCGTTCGACTCGAGCGAAGCGAGAGGAGCTACGGGGGCTGGGGCGGAGCCCCAGCCGCCGGAGGCTGATACACACACCCCCCTAGCTCCTAAAGTCACAAGTGCAATCGTCCCCCACAGTGGAATACCAGATAAATCGAACCACCCAGGGCTACTTACCATCGCCTTCGCTGCCTGCGCGCTGTCTCACTTTCCTCGACAGCTTTCGCAAGTCGGTAGCTTCAAATCTGCAGAGTTAGTATCCTCTCCCGTCATTCAATTGAACGCTACAACTCACTTTTTGATTGGAAAAAAAGGGGTGACATGTTTGGTTCTGTATTCAGTATCTATTGGTTAGCTTTATTCAAACAAGACAGTCAACAGACAGTCTATGCAAATGCAGAGCATAGTAACATACCTCGAGTCCTCACGCCAATAACGCCAACCATATCTTTTTTCCGTCCACGAAGAATCTAACAGTTAGTTCCAAACAATTCAGCCACAGCCATCCAAGTCGACATGATTCGAACTTCTTCCTCATACCTTGTCACCTATCTTGTCATTGACCCACGCCATGCCCCACTCAATATCAGTCTGCTCACGGCCTTCGTACCGCTTGCCCATGCTCTCGCCGACATCAAGCACAAACACCGTCGCCTAAAACATTTGTTAGTATAACCATTCTGCAAAGCCACCCTTCGCGAGCCAAACTCACCTCCTTGTCAGCCATAATTGATTGTTTACTGGTTATAATCTGACGTGCGTGTTTCGCGAAGCTCTATGCACAGTTAAATTACACTGCAGGGCTGAGAAGGAACCTGGTACTACAGGTCCAGGGGTCAGCCTCCGGCGGCTGGGGCTCTGCCCCAGACCCCGTGGCTCGCTTCGCTCGTTACTTGGATCGTATAGCTTTTGCTCTTTCACGTAACCATCAGTGAAGGTTGCCAATGCGTCTCCTCGACATCTCCACGCTGGGGACCCCACGCACGACTCGAGCGAAGCGAGAGGAGCCACGGGGTCTGGGGCGCAGCCCCAGCCGCCGGAGGCAGGTCGAACCCTCAGAGAACCATTAATCTTTCTTATATTACATTTAGTTTACAGCAGTTGTGGAATCTAGAGACTCTCTAAATAGTGGACTTGGCCGTCTACAGCACGCAACTGCGCGGCGGCAGATTCAGGGGTGACATCTCTCTGGGGCATGCCGAGCATCTCGAAACCGACCAGGAATTTGCGCACTGTGGCACTACGGAGAAGAGGGGGGTAGAAGTGGACGTGCAGGTGTTCGGGCTCAGTTTTGGGGTCGATGTTAGCCTCGGCAAACGACTGGTGGATGCCCATTGAGTAGGGGAACGAGGTTTGGAAAAGGTTGTCATAACGAAGAGCCACATTTCGTAGGATCTTGGCGAAATCTGCTTGCTCCTTCTCGCTCAATTGGGTGATGTTTCCGATCTTTCGTCGACTGACTACAAGAACCTCGAAGGGCCAGGTGGCCCAGAATGGAATCACAGCAATAAACGAATCGTTGACATCCACAAACCGATTCTGGGAATGGTTTCCAGTCGACTCTGCTTTGGAAAGAATGGCCAGTTCCTTGCTAACGTAGTCTTCAAGCAACCCCTTGCCGTTGTGTTTATGGGCATACTCAGCTAGACAAGCATGTTCGATATCTGGTTCCTCAGGAATGATATTCGTGGTCCAGGCCTGGCCATGAGGATGGGGATTAGAACATCCCATAGCGGCACCTTTGTTCTCGAAAATCTGACAGTATCTCACCTCAGGGTTGTTCACTGCGTCAATGTATACCTGCTTCCAGGCCTCAATCACCCCATTGACCTGTCCATATGTCATTTGAGCTAGTGTGATGTCATGGCGAGGGTTGAAACAGATAACAACGCACTTTCCGGTGGCTTGTTCCGCTTTGAACAAGTCGTCCTCTTCTGCCTCGTCATCTGTGCTCGAGGACTCTGTCTGGGGAAGTGTGGCCCTAGGCTTGACAGCAGAAAAATCATTCACGAAGACGAATGTCTCTTCATATTTAGGGTTGGCCTGACCCTGTGCACGTGTATTTCCAGGACACAAGTAGCATTTCTCGTCGTACTCAGGACGTTTCTCGACCTGCGGTTTCTCCTGCTGACCCTGCCATGGCCGTTGGGTTCTGTGGGGTGAGCACAAGACCCAGGACTTTCTCAATGGATTATATCTGCGATGAGCTTCAGACCACTGCATTTTAGATCTCAAAAACAGTTCCTAGAAGAGCAGAAAACGGAATCAGCAACTGTCCAATAAATAAAATGGAAAACGGGAATCCCTTGGTTGGTCCACATTTCAAGATCTTCGATGATCCCCATCTCATCTGGCATACATACTGTGCTTTTCCTAACCCACCGGATAAATGTCCGGAGCCAGTAATTTGGGGGTGAGATCTACACTCATTATCCCGTATTGGGCATTACTCTATCTCCTACCTTAAATCCGTGCTCGAGGTAGATGGTCTGCCTCCGGCGGCTGGGGCTCTGCCCCAGACCCCGCTGCTCCTCTCGCTGCGCTCGAGTCGTTGCGTGGAGGGTCCCTGTAACGAGCGCAGCGAGCTACGGGGTCTGGGGCAGAGCCCCAGCCGCCGGAGGCAGCACCTCCTCCATCTGATGATATGTCTGTAGGGTTTAAGTACTATTAGTATAAATAAGGTAGTCGTTAGTGTATTGCATGATGGTTCATATTATACAGGTCTGGTGCACAGAGTCGAGGTTCCTGGTCCCGGTGTATCGGCTGGGCATGATTTGCTGACGGGTTGAGGTTGCCATAATGCGCCGTTGGGGTTTGTATCAGGGTGTTAAATGAGCTCTATCTGTTTGTTGATGAGATGCTTGGATATGGCGCTGTAGCGGAGAACGTAGATGTTGCCCTTTTCGAGCGTAATCTCGTCTTGCCCCACCCGAATTGGCGTATCAATTGTTTCTAGCACTCTGATGAAAACAGGCCTTTCTAAATTCGGCTCTTCAACCATGGAGATACCTCCGGAGCTGTCATCCAGTCGTTGAAGTTGTTCTGGGAGTGAGGATAGGAATTGAGTGTTGTATAAATTAAGTAAGATGCGATGGTGCCGTTCCATATACTGGACTTCTTGGGGTGGGAGTAGCAGACGCAGGTCTGGCACCTCAGGGGACTCTCCTTCTTGTGCTTCGCCACTTTGTATTATGAAGATTGTATATTTGTCAATTTTGCTTAATCTGGTCCTCAGATACCCACGTATTAAGAACTTTACCCGCTCTAATTCTGATTCTACGATGAGCAGTTTCATTTTTACGTCGCCAGATTTATGAAAATCCGCCATTGAGTTCTCCTCGATATATGCAGCTTGTACTCTGATTCTATCCATAATTCGGTCTATCAGTGATGTTTGAAATGCTAAGATGTCTGGGGACATTCGTTCGGAAAGCCACGCCTGTTTCAGATCCACCAGGTCTGTCTGTTGGCTTGTCTCATCAAGCTTAGACGATTGTATTTCAACACCACCGTGGAAATTGCTGATATCATCATCGCGTAGGTTGTTTATAATGTCGTCAATGCCGTCTGTGTTATTCATTTAGGCGGATGCGGATGCGAGTCTGTGAATCGTTTCGAATTATAGCATGTACTGTACCGTTCCACAAACAGAACTGTCTAATAAGATAGTTTTATCTTGAATGAAGTGCACACTTTGGATGATTTAGGTAAGATACACACTTTTGCCTTAACGTTTTACTAATCTCGGGAATTTTCTGTTCTTAATAGTCTCTCCAAATCAAAAGTGAATAAAGTCAAGTACTGAACATGATTTCCATTTTGGGCTGATTGGCGCGTGAAGTGGTTCACCAGATCTCCTAACCCAGCGATCTGTCGTGATCTCAGAAAGTAAACAATTGAACTCCAGTCTGAAAGGGCAATCTAGAGCATGAGTAGGAGGAGTGAAATTGAAGCTAAAAAGGCTCGGATTGCGGAACTTAGAAGACAGCGCGAACTGCTCTCAAAATCTGAGTCGAATCAGGTAAGTACTTATCAGGGCCACACCTCACTATAGAAATTGATTTAACCTCAGTATTAGACTTCTCATAGCCCCAGTCCCAGGCAATCTCTTCTTCCACGAGAGGAAATTGATGAATTGGTGAAAAGTCTCGTGCGGCCTGAGTCATCTGCTGACAGTCGAGCTGGAAATGATGGTGTACAGGATAATGTCAATGCCAATTCCAGTGTCAGTAGTAGCGCTAGAGCTACCTCTCCAGTGGCCTCTGGTTCGGGTAGCCAGTCCAACACAAAAGATGCCACAACAGATACATCTCTAGATATGGTAGTAACAGAGGTTTTTGAGGTCGCTCCGAAGTCTACAGCAATTTTGTACAGTAAGGAAGTCCAAACCACAGACGACTGGATTACCAGTGGTAGTCACCAACTATCATCCAGGT
This sequence comes from Sugiyamaella xylanicola (nom. inval.), assembly GCA_001939105.2. Classification (NCBI taxonomy): domain Eukaryota; kingdom Fungi; phylum Ascomycota; class Dipodascomycetes; order Dipodascales; family Trichomonascaceae; genus Sugiyamaella; species Sugiyamaella xylanicola (nom. inval.). Next base: position 219,280 of record MQSX02000021.1, read on the forward strand.
CAGACGGCTATGACGAGTTTGACTATTCTGTCACTGCAAGTCAACGAAAGCTGCTAGAAGAGCAGATTAGAGCGGAGTTAGAAGAAGAGTACCGAACCCTTAATATCACCGGTAAGAATGGTGCCAATAGGAGTGGGTCAGGTAGCACAGGTAACACCATTGACTCTGCTGTGGCTGTAGATTCCGCTATGAATGACAGCGGCTTTACAAATGGTAGTACTAGCAGTGGTAATCAGAAAAGTGCGGTACATGCTAACGCTGGTTCTGTTAGCATTCTGTCGTCCGAAGAGGCTTCACAAATATCTACGCGTCAGGACTTTGAGAGTTTCTGGGCTCAGTCTTGGAAGGTGATCAACCGCGCAGCAGAAGAAGACACAAACTATAATATTTTATCAAATTACTCAGATAGTCAGACATCTGAAAAGAGACAGCAAAACGCTGGAGAGCTAATTAACGAGATAGTCCACCTGTACTCTAAAGAGTCAGAGGGCCGCGCTGTTACCTATATCGATTGGTCACCCAAGTTCCCAGAATTAATAGCAGCTGCTTATACAGAAAAGTCGTCTGACCCCAGTGCGACAAAAGGACTAGCACAGATATTCAACCTACATGCTCCTAACCAACCCGAATACACATTAACCGCACAAAGCGATATATTAACGTTGAAGTTCTCCCCTTTCGACTCAAATCTGGTGTTTGGAGCTGCATATAACGGACAAGTACTAGCGTGGGACCTTCGATCTAAAGGGTCTCGACCGATTCTCAGTTCACAATTATCAGGAAGAGCTCACACCCACCCTGTTTATTCATTAGAAATTATTGGAACTCAAAACGCATATACACTTATCACAGCCAGTACAGACGGCACAGTCTGTACTTGGACGCCAGATATGCTGGCTAAACCACTAGAAAAGATCATTCTTCAGACTGCATCAACTTCTCTGCGCAATGACGAAGCGGCACCCACCTCACTTGCAATCCCTTCTCGCGACCAGACGCAATTTCTTGTTGGTACTGAAGAGGGAGCTATTTACCAGTGTAACAGATTTGGTCAAGCTGGTGCTCGTGCAGGCATTGACCTTCGAAAATCGTACCGAGGTCACACAAGTCCAATCACATCGATAGACCTTCACCCATCAACAGGACCAGTTGATTTTGGAAATTACCTCCTGAGTAGTAGTAATGACTGGTCAATAAAGCTGTGGTCGGTTCAACAGTTTGCATCGCCATCCACTAATATCGTAGCGACCGACCATTTAAATCCAACATCTTCCTCAGCGCAAAGAGGAGAAATAATAAAGCCAGTTCTCGATATCAAGCGCGATGACGTCGTCTACGACGTGTCATGGAACCCCTCGCATCCATCAATATTCGCCAACGTTGATGGCACTGGCCATGTAGAGGTCTGGAACCTGCTCTCCGACACTGAGATGCCTCTAGCCCGTGCAAAGCCTTCGAACGTCGAGAAAAATATCGTTGGCAGCGCGTATCTAAACAGACCGCTCAATCGATTATCCTGGGAAAAGTCCCCAGAATCGCGACGACTCGCAGTTGGCGGTCTGACCGGCAGTGTCACGGTTTTCGAACTTGATTCCAGCGTAATACCGTCGACCCCCAAACCCGATCACTGGACCCAGCTCAAGCGACTGCTCGCTCAGCTGGAATCATAGCTCTTAACTCCTACTTAGACCTTGTGATGTACTATATCTGAAGCATATCTAATATCGCTGTGGGATGTGCCTCCGGCGGCTGGGGCTACGCCCCAGACCCCGTTGCTCCTCTCGCTTCGCTCGAGTCGTTAGCGGCCCCCCGCACACTTAAGGGGGCGTATTGTATTTATATGAAAGAGGCAGCAGCAGTGACTTACGAGGGTCCTACTGCTGGAGATTTACCAGGCCACGACCGGGGTGACGACTCGAGCGCAGAGAGAGGAGCAGCGGGGTCTGGGGCAGCGCCCCAGCCGCCGGAGGCATCACCCTGATTCTGAGTCAAGACAATAAATACACCATATTATTAAACTGTAGACTAAAAACAAAACTAAAACATTCATCCAATCGTAAAGAGCAGCCTGGGGCCTGCAACGCGTCTATACAGCAATCTCAGCAGGTAGAGCAGCGACACCCTCTTCCTGTTCGGGCTCGTCCCATGTTGGGCTGTGCAGTTTGGGCTTGGCTGATACTGTGAAATCACCGAATGGGGTCGGCTGGTCAATCGTGATGGCGTCTTTTGTGGCTAGAACTAGCATTTCAAAGAACATCTTGACCTTATCAGATTTCCTGCCTGCCGAAGAAAGTTCTGAAAAGGCGATCGAGTCTTCGTATTCCAATCCTTGGCGCAGCTTTTGGGCGGCAATGATCGTGTTTCTCGATACGCCCTTGTTGCCTGTCTGTGTTGATGACGGTTGGTTCACTTCATTATTCTCGGTTTGAGTTGCGGGTCCGAATACACTGGTTCCAAAAAAGTCCTCTTCATCGTCCTCTTCGTCAAAATTATATAGAGGCTCTGGCGCAAGTGGAAATCCGTCGACGTCCTCTTCATCTACCTCGCCGCGGTTGCCCTCTTCGTCGATTCTCAAGGCTTTCTGATTAGGTCCTTCTTCTTGCTCTTGGTCTCCTCCTAATGCTAGCGGCAAGCTATAGTCGTCAGCAAAGTTCATTTGCTGAAGAGTCGTGTTGGCGTCGTTATTACCAGCACCAAGCTCTGCCTTCTGTTTCATGAGTTCAGCAATGCTTCGAATGTCGAGCAACGGGTTGGAATACTGGTTAAACACGCTATCCAGGAGTTGGTTATGATGATCAGAAAGGCTCAATAACCCATAGGCGATGGAATTAGTAGGTAGAGTAGGATGGTTCGTTAAAATAGACTGGATAGCTTCGTCTCTCTCAGCCTGAGATTGACTAGCCTGTACTCTAGAATCGGCTCTTGGCCCCACTATCGTAGTTGTTTGATCGCGAAGTGCTCGTTTACGTTTAGGATTGACTTCTCCTAAGAGCGCGGTAGCAGCTGCTGCTGATTTCGCGTTGGCCTGTTCGTCTCCACCAATATTCACCATTTCATCCAACTCATTACCAGTTGGAGTGGCAGGATTATTGTTTCCTGGGGAATTAGCGCTGATATTTCCAAATCCTTCCTCTTCATCGGGAATCATAGGGGGCATTTCGCCGTCATCATAGTCTTGGCCGAGATTGAAACTAGGCATCTCGCCGTCGTCTCCTCTGCCGATTTCAATCTCTTTGTCCAGATCTAAATCCAAATCAAGATTGAGCTCGTTATCGTCCTCATCGCCTTGAATGGCTCTGCTATTCGCTTCATCCTCGTCTTCATCTTCATCAAGACCGCCTCTTCTTCTACCAATTTCGATAGACTGGTCAAAAGTATCAGCCACATCCTGAGTGAACTGCGATGGAACAGAAGTAAAGTTATCGTCTCTAAGTCCCGCTTCTCTCTGCAGGCCTCCTACTTGACTCAGAATATCACCACTAAGTTCCATAGGAAGATCTGGCAACAAATCCGTGAAATCAGTCAATGTGTTTTGCAGCAGACTTCGACTATCACCATTGACGTTGTTTTGACCAATGGTATTTCGGTTTCTCTGGCGATTTCTAGGAATGCCATTGTCTTCAGGTAGAAGCGATAGGAGGTCTGTGGATCCAGGCAAGTTCACGTTTCCTGGCTTGAAAGCAGCTTTCAGTTCTGTAAAGGCAACAGTACAATCAGTTTCAAGATTCTTGACCTTTGTGTTGTAAATACGACTGACTCCAAGTAACAACTGTCCCTCTAACCGCAGAGCAAAGGTTCCAGCCTCATTATCTCGAATGAGCTTGACTGATTTTAGAATATCAGTACTGTTAATTTCTCGACGAGTCAGCTTCTTATCTAGACTGCCCACAAGCCAGACATAAGATAAAGGTGATCCATCCTTTGCTAATAAAGCATCTGAGTAGAACATTTTTTAATAAATAGCCAAAAAAAAATACGCGTCGAGTTGAATATACACGGCGATGCTCCTGTATATGATTCTGTCGTTATCAATTGACTATTATGTAGTTGTTAAGGTTCTAAGTCCTTGCCACAAGCCGTTTGAGTAATAATACAGTCAGCGAGAATTTTTTGTCCAAAATTTCTAACGAAAACGTTTAATCTAAAAGTTAATGAGAGGAAGAAGATAACCAGTAAATACTGCAGAGAAATGTCATTACAATGTTTTGCAGTTGCCTCTATAATAAGATGGCTGGGTTAGCGCGCCACGCGCATTGCACAGCTGCGTGGCTGGCTGACCATAATAAGGGGTTGTGATATGAAGCACCATAATCGGAACTTTTTGCAAAACTTCAAGCTCGGCAAATGGCTCTCTTAGATTGAAATAGCTAATGGCGCTCTTTTTTATCATTGTTTCTAGCACAGATGAAAAGTAAAGATGGGGCGAAAGATGACAAATTTCATTATTTCAAGAGTATATACGCAGGTAAATTGATAGACGTAGGATTCAGCTTGCATTCTGACCGATGCATGGGAATATGCATCCCAGAACAAGAGTAGTAAAGTTAATAATTGGTATACGTCGAATGTAGAGCTTGAAACAGAGTTTTCAGACTGTAAATACATTTAACCAACTTTAGTTCTAGGGATAGAGAGGACTCCTATGGTAGCATTTGCACTGATGAATCTGCCAGGATAGTGCCACTCAAGAAAGTTCCACGTGGCCTAATTGGCAAGGCGTCTGACTACGAATCAGGAGATTGCAGGTTCAAGCCCTGTCGTGGAAGTTCCTGTAGGTTTATTTCCTACACCAAATTTTTTTGATTTTTCTTTTTATATCTATAGAACAAGGCTTGTGTCTAACTCCAAATGATGTTCTCTCTCCACCTCCGGTGGCTGGGGCTCTGCCCCAGACCCCTTTGCTCCTGCTTCGCAGGAGAGTGAATAACAATAGTTGTGAGTCGATCTGGCTCCAATCGAATTCATCTAGATAGAAAGAGCTACAACACAACAGCAATAATTTTTATATAAAAACAGTGGATGATTTTGTTTTGATTTTTGTGTGAAAATATAGGTGCGTGGACAATATTTGCTTTTGTAATAGTAGATGTGCGTTGATCATAATAGACGATCAAGTTTGCATCTATATATGCAGGTACAAAGTGATATGCAGCCATAGAGCGCTAACATCCAGTCTCGTATTAACTTGAAGCTATTAATGAAATATAGACTGTTGGTCATTATTTGTTGGTCTGGAGCCAGTGGAGTGTTCTTCAGTCGGCACTATTAATTGCCTACGAGGTCTGAACGGATCCCACCCTGACTTAGTTTACAGGTCTGAGCGGGGCCATATTTTAGTCGCGAAATGTAGGTATCGCTTATCCAAAAGGTTTAGTCTTAGATAGTGAAAAAAAGAACAAGCAATATTTAATAATTATTTAATAAGTTTGGCTAAGTGATAATGCATCTGAGAATAAAATAGTTGGTAAGGCAGAAATAGATAGATTGTTGTCGTCTGAACGTTACTGCTTATTGGTGGTAGGTATAGTTTCCGTTTCTTCTAGTCATAGCCAGATAGTAGGTTAAGAGACTCCACCTAACACTACCCTCACCGGTGGCTCCTGAATTTGCCCAGTAGCAAGTGACAGTTCTATCATCGATACGTTCCATGAACCCCCAAGATCTATGGTTAGAGACAACAGCAAAATTACTCTTGGAAATCGACATCTCATCGAATACTTCAGCAAGCAACTTCTCAGATTCAGGTGTTTTGGATTCAAAGAACTTGTGAACTTCAAGATGGCGATCTTTAAATATTATTGGCAGCAAAAACTCCTCATCTATCTTGGACGAGAAAGCTATACGGATTTCAGGGTCCTGGCAATCATAGCTGTTGGCTCCCCCTTTAAGTGAAAAGAACGGTTCAAACGGTTGGTGGCTTGTAAATAAGGTAAGGTTTTCAAGCTCATTTCTCAAGCCATGATAGGTATCGAAATATTTTCTTAGGGATTCGCGATGTCTATCTTTGGAGGAAGATCGGAGAGCAGTTTCCAGTAAAAGAGTGTATGCGTTGAGTTTGTTTCGAGTCTCTTCGATAATCAAATTTCCTGTTCTACATCTCTCAAGATGTCCTCTGAAAGATGTAATAGTGTAGTGGAGGTCAAGTACTAAATATCGGAGGTCATTTTCTTGTTCGACATCTCTATCAGGGGTGGATTTCTTTTCTGACTCTGTGAAGTGTGAAGAAAAGACATCGTTTTCTCTTAGAAAGTCTTTCAGGCTCCATTTCATTTGCAATTTGACATCGCTCAGATAAGTACTATACTGGTCAGACAGACACTGATTTACCATCCGACAGATATCATCACACACGATTCTTACTTCTTCGAAGGGAGAGCTAATGAAGGAATAAATACGTTTATCTCGTCTGCACAACCGTGCCGGATCGATCATCCTTCTCACCCGGTCAATAAACATAGGCCCGTTTAACAAAGCAGCTTCTCCAGGAAATGCGTAGGTCTCCTTCTCAGATTGGAGTAATTCATCCACAGTTCTAACTTGAATAACCATGAGGCGCTTATCCTTAGATGAGATTACCTGCTCCTTGGCAAGTAGTGTCTCCTTGAGTTCAAGTTCAAAAGTCACTGAGGCCTGTTTTCCACGGAAGGTTTCTTGTTTTTGTTGCAAAGCCTCAGCATTGAGGTCATCAGCCATATGAGGCATTCTGCCATCAGCATCTGCTAAAACCGTTAATTACTGAAATCAAAGCCACAGATCGACCTTTAATCGCAAATGTCTTGCTTACCTTTGATATTGTTGCACATTTTGAATTAATTGAGATGTTTTGTATTTTACATGACTTGCCGATTGAACAAAAGTTGTGGCAAAGGACGCAACATCCCTGATATTTTGATAATGCCCCAAACGGCACAGATCGCTGCCGAAAGCAGTTAGGCGAATTCCGGGGTTAAGATTAACGCAAACGTTTAATTACCGGACTTTCAGAGTTGATATAACTATACCCGATGAACAATTGGTAATTTGTTTGATAGTTGTTGGTAGTTTCAATATATAAAACATATTACAGCTGTTCAAAGTAGATTTCAATCAAAATTAACGACCAAAAAAGAAAAAGTGAAACCCAGTTCCAGACTTCATACCTCTCAGATTTCCGATGACGAGCATGTTTTATCTACATATGCAGGTACAAAGTGATACGCAGCTATAGAGTACTCACATTTAGTATTACTTCGAAACTATTATATAAATATAGACCGTTGTTCATAGCTTGTTGGACTGGAGTCAGTAGAGCTCCCCTCAACCGGCATTATTAATTGCCTCCGAGGTCCTGAACAATCCCCTTGACTTCGTTTACAGGTCTAGGTGGGGCACGAGAAGTATAGTCGCTAAATATGCGGTTTCACTTCTCCAAAACGTCTAGTCTTAGATAGTACAAGCAAGTAATATATATTTATTTAGTAAATTTGACTACGTGATAACACAGTTGAGAATGAGATAGTTGGTGAGCTACAAATGGATAGATTGTTGTCGTCTGAATGTTACTCCTTATTGGTGGTATGGTTTCCGTTTCGTCTAGTCATAGCCAGATAGTAGGTTAAAAGACACCACCTAACACTACACTCACCGGTGGCTTCCTTATTTGTCCAGTAGCAGTTAACAGTTCTATCGTCGACACGTTCCATAAACCCCCAAGATCTATAGTTGGAGACAACAGCAAAATTACTCTTGGAAATAGACATCTGATCGACTACTTCAGCAAGCAACTTCTCAGACTTAGATGTTCTGGATTCAAAGATCTCATGAAAGTTAAGCTGGTGATGTTTAAATATTATTGGCATTGAAAATTCTTCATCTAACTTAGACGAGAAAAGTATATGGCAATAACCCTCGTCTAGCCAATCATACCCGGTGGCTTCGCTTTTCAGTGAATAGACTGGTTCAAACGGTTGGCGGTCTGAAAATAAGGTAAGCTTTTCAAGTTCATTTTTAAAGTCATGATAGATATCGAAATAGTTTCTTAACAAGTCGCAATATCCATCTTTGGAGGAAGATTGGAGTGCACTTTCAAATAAAAGAGTGTACGAGTTGAGTTTATTTTGAGTCTCATCGATAATCAAGCTTCCTGTTCTATATCTCACAAGATCGTGTCTGAGAAATATAATAGTGTGGAAGAGGTCAAGTACTAAATGCCGGAGGTCATTTTCTTGTTCGATATCTCTATCACGGGTGAGTTTCATTTCTGACTCCATAAAGCGTGAAAAAAAGTCATCGTTGTCACTTAGGAAGCGTTTCAGGCTCCTTTCCATTCGCGATTTGACTGCGCTTAGATCAGTGCTATACTGGTCGGACAGACATTGATTTACCATCTCGCACATCTCATTACACGAGATGGTTGCTCTTACGAACTGAGATATGACCGTGTGATAACGACACTTATACGATTGAGGCCCCTCATCGATCATCCTTCTGACCCGTTCAATAAACATAGGCCCGTTTAACAAAGTAGACTCCCCGGGAAATACATAGTTTTCCTTCTCAGATTGGAGTAACTCATTCACAGTTCTAACTTGAATTACCGTGAGGCGCTCATCTTTAGATGCGACTATTTGCTCCTTAGAAACTAGCGACTCCTTTAGTTCAAGCTCAAAAGTCACTGAGATCTGTTTTCCATCGACTTTTTGTCGCTTTTGTTGCGGAGCCTCCTCATTGAGGTCATCAGCCATATGAGGCATTCTGTCATCATTATCTGCTAAAACCGTTAATTACTGAAATCAAAGCCACAGAGATGGATCCACCCTGAATCCCAATTGTCTTACTTACCTTTGATATTCTTGGTCATTTTGGATCAATTCAGTTTTTTTATTTTACGTGGTTTTTCAGAGATGAAGATGGTGTGGAAAAGAAAAGGATGCAACATCCCTGATATTTTGATCAAGCCCAAAACGGGCACAGATCACTGCCGAAAGCGGTTAGGCGAATTCCGGGGTTAAGATTAATTGTAAACGTTTAATTATCGGACTTCCAGAGTCGATATAACTATATCCGATGAACATTAGTAATTTGCTTGATATTTGTTGATAGTTTCAACACATAAATACATACTGCTCATAGTAGATTTCAATAAATTAAAAATCAAATAAAAATGTGAAATCTGGTGCCAGACTTCGTATATTGCTGAATAGGACTGTCCCCCCTTTCCCCTCTCAGATTTCCAATGGCGAGCATGTTCATGCAGGTACTCACACCCAGCTAGTATTTCGAAACTATTAGTTAAGTATTGACTGTGGGTCATTATTTGTTGGACTGGATTCAATGGAGCTCTCCCCAACCGGTATTGCATTCGAGCGCCTGAACAGGCCCCATTATCCCTTGACTCGGTTTACAGACCTGAGTGGGGCCCCACGCAATAAAACTATAATTATTATATAAAAAGTTTGGTTACGTGATAGCACATTTGAGAATCAAACATATGGTGAGGCAGAAATGGATAGATTGTTGTCTGGATTTTACTACTCTGTGCTTGTATCGTTTCCGTTTCTTCTAGTCATAGCCAGATAGTAGGTTAAAAGACACCACTTAACACCAAAATCACCCACAGCTCCATCTTCTTTCCAGTAGCAAGTGACAGTTTTATCATCGACACGCTCCATAAACACCCAATCCTTATGGTTAGAGACAACAGCAAAACTACTTTTGCAAATAGACATCTGATCGACTATCTCAGTAAGCAACTTCTTAGAAGCAGGTTTTCCTGATTTAAAGAGCTTGTTAATGTTAACATGGCAACTTTTAAATATTATTGGCAACAAAAATTCCTCATCTATCTTAGACAAGAACGCTATACGGAAATCACCCTCCATCCAGTCATCCCTGGTGGCTCCCATTTTCAGTGAATAGAATGGTTCAAATGGTTGACGAGTCGTAAACAAGGTGAGGTTTTCAAGTTCATTTCTCAAACCAAGATAGATATCGAAATAGTTTTTTAGGGACTCGCAATATCTATCTTCTGAAGAAGAGCGGAGTGCATTTTCCAGTAAAAGAGTGTACGCGTTGAGTTTATTTCGAGTCTCAGTGACAATCAAACTTCTTTCGTCGTAAGATCTCATAAGACCGACTTTGAAAGATGCAATAGCGTTGAAGAGGCAAGCTATTAAATATTCGAGGTCATTGTTTTGTTCGATATCTCTATCAGGGGTGAGTTTCATTTCTGACTCCGTAAAGCGTGAAGAAAAGGCATCGTTTTCTCTTAGGAAGTGTTTCAGCCTCCATCCCATTTCCAATTTGAAACGGCTTAGTTCGATACTGTACTGGTCAGACAGACCCTCATTTGCTATCTGGCAGATATCACCACACATGATCCTTGCTTCTTCGAAAGCAGAGTTAAACAGGGAAGAAACAATACTTATATGTCGTCTGGGCAACCTTGCGCCCGGATCGATCATACTTCTGACCCGTTCAATAAACATAGGCCCGTTTAACAAAGTGGCCTCCCCAGGAAATACATAGTTCTCCTTCTCAGATTGGAGTAATTCATCCACAGTTCTAACTTGAATAACCGTGAGGCGCTTATCCTTAGATGCGATTTCCTGCTCCTTAGCAGCTAGTGTCTCCTTGAGTTCAAGTTCAAAAGTTACAAAGGCGTTTTTCCCATTGAGCTTTTGTCGTTTTTGTTGCGGAGCCTCAGAATTGAGGTTATCAGCCATATGAGGCATTCTTTCATCAGTATCTGCTAAAAAACGTTAATGACGGAATTCAAAGCCACAGACGTCTATCCTTAATTACAATGGTCTTGCTTACCCTTGATATTCTTCATTTTGGATCAATTGAGAGCTTTTGTGTTTTACGTGGTTCTTCTGAGACGAAGATGGTGTGGTAAAGGATGCAACGTGCCTGATATTTTGAATCATACCCCTAACGGCACAGATCACTGCCGAAAGCGGTTAGGCGAATTCCGGGGTTATGATTAATCGCAAACGTTTTATTATCGAACTTTCAGAGTCGATATAACTATACCCGATGAACAATTAGTAATTTGCTTGGCATCTGCTGTTTATAAACATACCACACCCGCTCATGGTAGATTTCAATCAAAATTAATAATCAATACGAATTTTGGCGGCAAGGTTTCATACATGGCTGAATAAGATCGTTGCCCTCGATAAGGAGACGATCATCTTCTTCATCTATATATGCAGGTACAAAATGATATGCAACTGTACACGCATTTTCGTATAATTCGATACTATTAATTGAATGTTGATCGTAAAACAGCTTCAAAATTAGTTGTGCAAGGTCGTTTCTCTCCGCATTACTCACAATTACGTCTCTACCGGTCTCCCATGAACTGTTGCATTCTCTGTTCCCTGTTCTGGTCGATAACCTTCGTTATATGTAGCTAGTTTAAGTAAAGTCTATCTAATCAGCCTTGTAACGTCATTATAGATCTTAACAGCTCCATTTAATATTTTGGTTACAGTTCTTTTTATGGATTATGTATATAGATTGTTGTCATTAGTTGTTGGACTAGAATCAGTGGTGTTCTTAGCAAGCAAGATTAATTGACCAGGGTTCAGAACAGTTCAGTTCATGCTCCCCCTTTACTTGATTGAACGATAGGAGCTGCAGGGTCTTGGTGAGGCCAGTCAACTTAAACTTTTTGTTGATTTATTCTTTTTGAACCACTTTAATTGCTAAATACAGGGCACGAACTTTGAGTCTTAGACATTGAGAACAAGCAAGCAATTTATAATTACTCTACATGCAAAATAAAGGACAAGCGTGGAAAAAGCAATTCATGCGTCGTCGATCATACTTAGTTTTGGCCGATCCCCCTGTTTGATAGAGGAGTGATGACTATTTTATTCCAGGAACAGAGACTTATGAATGAAAAAAATTGAGAGCCATTCAGTCTTGATGTATGCTTCACTGCTTAAATCTAGATTTTGAGTTAGAAGAATTATTGGAAAATTAGATAATATGATTAGTTAGAGATTATGAATTACATTCAAATGGATATCCAAGAATCAGCCTGATTGGGATAGTTTTGGATAATGATCGATATATTGTTAGGGAGGGAGTATGCCTCTGGGACTGCTTGATAAATTTAGAATAAACGAGCTTAAATTTGACGCAGCCTTCATGTGTATGATTGAATCGAGTTAAAACATGCTGTTGGGTACAAAATAACAGTGAGAATAGGGCATCAAATAGAAGAGTCTTCATGCCATTAATGTCAAGATGGGAAAGATAGTATTAGACATATCATACGGCATAGAAGTTGGGAAAGGGAGTTTGGAAAAAATTGAGATAGTTATATGGGCTTCGATTCGGGGGGTTCTTTTTTTTTTTTTTCACGGAGGAATGGAAGTACGGTATGCGGGTATGAAAAAATTGATATATCCAAATTGAGAACCACCACATTCTAGTACTAGTCGTAAATACTGAGAACCAAGCGCAACTAAAGTCTGGTTGCACCACAAAATAGCGAGCTACGGTGAGCTCGTGACGCTGACGGTGTTCTCAATCTCCTGCGAAGCAGGAGCAACGGGGTCTGGGGCAGCGCCCCAGCCGCCAGAGGCCAAACGTAACCAACTGGGTAGACTACTTAATGACCATGTCGAGTATTCTCTTATACGAAACCACGCTGGATGAATAAAGGTCTGATAGTTCATTATATCTTAAGTAGACAATATATGCATATACATCTATATATAATATAGAAAGTGAGGCCAGACAGCCTAGTGTTGTGCGTTAATGCGATCTACTTCGTCTTGAAGGGCCTTCAAATCAGCCAACAGATCAGGAGCAGAAGACGTGTATCCAGTCTGCTGCTGGCCGAGGCCAGTACGGTGAGAAGTGAAACTGCTGATTCCACTGGATCCAAGAGGAGGAGTGCTAAACCCAGACGCAGGGTTTGGTGGTCTATATTGCGCGGTCTGAGAGGGAAGCGAAGGTGCCCGGCGACGTGACGGTGGCGGTGGAGGTGCCAAACTGTTGGGATACATAGGAGATGGCTGTCTTGGTGGTAAAGCAGGTGCTGGAGAACTCGAATGAGAGGATAAATGGCTGGAAAACGCACCAGGAACAGGGGGTGGTGATGTGGTATAAACACTAGGGAACGCCTGTAAGGAATTAGATGATGCGGGTGACGGCAGTTGATTTTGCTGGGGCTGTAGACTTAGTCCGTTACTGAGGGTGCCATTGAAGCTATTAACGCTACTAATGCTGCCGTTACTTCCTATTCTCCTTGATTGAGGTGGTGGTGGAGCTATAATCGGCAGGTCACCACCTGTGGCCATAGGTCTTATTGGCGGGGGGATTGGCCTAGAGCGAGTATGTTGTGGCTGCAGAGGTTGAAGCGGTTGCTGTTGATAGTGATCAAGATGCTGCTGTGAATGATGATGCTGATTGAGTTGGATGCTTGGAACTGGTATCTGGTTATACTGAATTGTGGGTGTAGAAGATATGGATGGAGGAGCAGATGTAAATTGATGGTTAGACATGGTATCCACCGGAGAGGAGTTTCTATTTGCACCAGTAGGATTGACAAGTGATGATGAGCTACCAGTATTGAAATTTGACAGCTGAGAATTTGGCGGTGGGGCATTAAAATTATGGCTTGAAGAAAGAGACTGGGCGTAGTTATTTACATTAGAGTTATTATCTTCAGCCGTGATTGAAGAGTATGCAAGAGAAGATGAGATGCTAGGTCGAGAGTCGCTCCTGGGACGAGGTGGAGGTGGAGGCGGTGGTGGAGGAGTAGGAGCATGTAAAGAGCTGTTAACCCCCGATCCACCACTGGCAGCGGGAAAAGGTATTGGGCTGGAGCTATGAGAGGGCGGTTGATTGGGTGAATTTGTTCCCGATCCAGATCGAGGCCTAGCCCCCAGTCCACTTCCGAGTCCCAAGCCGACGCCCAAGGCAGAGCCATTACTACTAGCAACGTTTGTTCTTGACCCATTGTCTGTATCAGGAGCCATCATTCCAGCCATACTGGCTATACTAGTGATGTTCGAGTTTGCTAAACCCCCAAATGAATTACCCTCGATTCCAGTACCGGTTTGATTCTGGTACAGAGGGAGTGGAGGAGATGGCGAAGGCGAAATTGCGTCCGCAAATGTAAAGTGCTCTTGTTCAGGGGTGACGTTGGAAACTCCATGATATAATACACTGTCGATATTGACATTTTTAAAGTTATTGTCTATTTCAACATCTGGCTCGTCATCTTCTTGTGGTTGGTTCATATACGACGAGGATCCAGATCCATCACTGTAACCATTGCCATTGCCATTGGCACCGTTGTGGCCACCTGTAGCATTCCCAGAGCTGGTACTAGACTCACCTCCAGCCACATAACTGGAATACGGAGTGGGCAGCTGGTCATATTGAAGCCCTTTCTGACGCAACAACTCTTCCATACTTCTTGCTGCCGCTTCAGCCACCTGTGGAGGCTCATTGTTGAAAGTGACCCGTTTCTTTCGCCTGGATGTTGGAGGCGGTCTATCAGCATCATCCGAGTCATAATCAGATGATTTCGAGCCTGAATCTGCAGCAGCAGCGGGTTTAGTTGGCATTGAACCAGTCAAAATGAACTGTGTGAACGAGTCTATATCCAGCTTTGGTGGTTTTGAATGAGACGATGCATCTTCTGCTACTATCGTAGGCGCTTTTCTGAAGGGGTTATTCCCAATATTTGTACTGCCATTGCTGATGAAACTCGCACTTCCACTACCACTGGTCCCTGTCAAACTGGGGCTTTGGACGTCCTTTTTACGTTTCCGCGACAAGATACTTTTCGGCTTTGGGACTGGAGCCTGTAGGTATATTAAGGACGAGCTGATACCCTGCCCTTGTAGGAGATGGCTTGCCAGTCGTATGAAAATGTAGAACTGGGCAGGTTCCAAAGTGACAAGAGGGTCACCAAAAATTGACAGAATCTTCTGTTTGTCACCATCTGTCAAACCAAAATTATCAACAAATGAGAGCGTATCCCCTATGGCAACGGACTGCTTGCCCTTTCGAAGTAACAAATCGGTGTACCATCGTGGGTAGGACTTCTGCTCTTCCAGTGACAAGTTCAAGTCCTCCACTGAGGTTTGGAAAAATGGATTCATAATACAAAGCAAAAACCTGATCGATTCTTCAATCAATTAGTGAATTATACTGCAGCACTGCAAACTGACGAACTCTATGTACAGAACAACACACGATCCAGACTATGTCAAACAGATCTCTTTAGAGAATGCCGCTAGAAACAAGCGCTGTAAAGTACAGCCACAAAAGGATTAGCGAATATACAATATCCAATAGAAAACCACAGTACCACTTTGACTATAGGCCTATCTCACCATCAAAATGGCTTTAGAGTGATTCGATGTATGCAGCAAGCTCTCGAACTCCTGAGATCCGTCTTGCGAGTGGAATCTTGAAATACAAAGATCTAAGCAAACCTGCGCTGTATACAAGAGCTCCTGCAAATGCCAAAATCAGGAATAAAGCGTATTTCACTTTCAATTGCCAGATGGTCGGTCTCTCAGTACAGACTTATGTCTTCATGAACTCGCTCTGTGTTGTTCCACACCCAATGTTAAGGCCGCACGCTCCGAATCGTACTCGAGCATCCGCAGCCATGCAGCTGATGAGATATGTTCGTATAGGTAAAATACCATGTACGTAAAGGACTAAGCTCGCTATTGTTGACCTCTGCAAGCTAGTGCGGCAGATGAGTCCCGCTAGGTCTATACAGTTAATTTATAGTCGGAGTTTAGTATAACAATATATAGAACAATGACATATCTATTCAGTTAATGACACAGTTTCGTTTTATATAATTGAAATAAGAAGAGAAGTCGGCTATAGGGTGTAGACAGTTTTAAATACATCTTCTTGGCTGAGGACCCTACCACTACTATTCTCCGTATTCCTAGTAGTTCTCCGTTCAGGGTAGCCCCACGATCTTTTTCAAAAAAGGTTTCTTAACTTGGTAAATTGTTCAGTCCTGGAGCCTTGGTTCACATATCTGCTTGTTCCTCGGAAGTTTCGATTTGAGCAACAGTACCCATTTCTCGTCTTGAGGCTGAAGGTGGCCGTTCAAACAGAGTGATGATATGGGCATTTTGATATCGTGTTTGTTTCGGTTTTGTAAGTATTCACCAATGCTTCGTCATCTTCGTGAAGTATGATTGGATCAGCCTGTTCCGACCTAGTGACTTGAGTGATAGCTTACTCTTTTCAATAATTGATGCATCTACATGGAGTGCGATTAATTTCAAATCTCTGTGGTGCGGGTTCGGCTCGGATATATATATTGACTTATCGTCTGTGAGCTGTTTTCAGCACCTATAATCGAGGACGACTTACTAGATTAATAAGGTTGCCACAGGAACCTCCTACACTTCCGGCCATTTCCGTAGAGTGGTTATGGGGTCTCTGCCCTCAAAAACGACTCTTCAGGCAACGTGAACGGTAGGGGAGTGAGAGAACATCTCCATTTATGCGTTTGTGAACTCCTTCCACTTTTCATCCATCGTCTCTGATCTGTTGTTATTACCTCGATATTATTGGTGTTTGGGCCTTCTGTAGCGAGATTTATTTTGCTGTTTGACTTTCTGTACCTTCTTGTCTAATTCAACTTTGTTCTGTTCATAAGCCTCCTTTTGTACAACTGTAAGTTCCTTTCCGTCGACAATTGCATTGACGATCTCGTAAGCGGCCGGGGCGACTTTACTTTCCAACTCTAACCACTGGGATATCTGATCCGCCAAAGTAGGTTCCTCGTCACTATTCTCTTTAGCGTGGTTGACCCTGGCGATAGAAGCTTCGTTTTCTGGAACAATAAGGTTGCCTACTGCTGCCTCGAATAGTACCTCCTCCAGGTATTTCTCGAAAGTAAAAATATGTCTCCTAACTGTCTCTTGCTTAAGGGGCTCATTCGACTTTAACATGTCAAGGAAAGAATCTGGTGGTTTTACTTCTTCCCCTCGGAAATACTTTCGATTATTCGCAAGTACGTAGTTGGCAACCGATCTCAGTACTGAACCTCTGTCACCGTCTCCACGAGACTGCAATTGAATCATATTGTGAGCTACCTCCAAAAATAAACGTTGTTGATGCTCTGCAGATTTCCCAACAATCTTGGTTGTAATGATTTCCGAAATTCGGAATATAGGTTTAAGAGCCACGGTCCTTTGATAAGCCTCGAATTTCTTATTTAAGAACATCCTAACTAGTCGGGTATTTGTAAGGTATACTGGTCGGACACTCAAGGGCATCTTTTCAAATCGGCTCATAACCTCCTTAAATACATTCTGCTCCAGGTAACAGGCTATATACAATTGACTCAGAGTCCTTTCAAGTTTAATTGGATCTGCATCCACTAAGACATCAAAGACATCATGGAAAGTTGGAGCTTTGATATACCGGAAAATTTTCTGTGAGCGCAAATTCGCTTTTGTTTCATGGTACACATTGTCTTCAGTTTCCGAGTCGAAGAGACTTCTTTCATTGGATTTGACTTTTATAGACCTCAAGGAGTATAAGAAGAATTCGTCCTTGTTTAAGGCCAAGACTTCTCTCACTAAAGTTTCATCCTTAGACATCTTTACTGCAACGGGATGAAGACCGTAATAGAGATTATCTATGACTCTCTTGAAATGACAAAAAACTTTGTCAGGTTCATCTTGGTAGTTAGCTACATCTAAAACTTTAAAGTGAACTAGATCATCGAGATCTTTACCAACGATCTCACCGTACTGAACATAGTTGTAATAGGATGTAGGACTAACTGGTGTTCTACTCGTGACTCCATGACCATTGATTGACAGGGTTCTCAGATCTTCCAGATTGTTAGGAATTTCTGATAAATCTCCAGTATTGCGTTGCTGATTATCTGTTGCAATTGGTTGAAGAACTGGGACGTTTTCGTCAGGTTCATCTTGGTTGTCAACTACAGCTGGAAATTCAAATCTCACTGGATCGTTGGTATGTTTGCCGAAGACCTTATCATTTTCAGAATAGTTGTTAGAGGATGTAGTTTCTAAAGGAGGAAATGGCGTTCTAACTGGGGCTCCGTGATCATTGATTGGCAGGGTTGTAAAAAGACCTTCCGAATTCATTTTGTGGTAGCTTGATTGTTACTGTTAGAAATTTCTGATTTATCCCAAAGATCTTTCGAATTGTTTGTTGTGGAAGTTTGAATGTTATTGTTAGAAATTTCTGATTGATCCCAAAGGCTGCTTTGAGGCTTTCGATTGTTTCCCCGTGCCATTGTCGCTTATATTTGCGGATTTGGACTTAGCCTGTTGATTTCTCCAACACCAGTGCAGCAGATGCTTCCGCTGTGGTCTACTCAGATAATTGGTACTCTTTCTTCTTGTATAATCAGAGTTTATTAGTAAATATATATGGAACAATGGGCACACCTATTCAGTTAATTGATACCTTTTCTTCTAGTGTAAAGAGGAGGAGGGAGTTAGAGAAAGTTCTCTATGCATGTTGGCGCAGGACCCTAACCACTGCTAGTCTCTCTATATTCGCAGTCCCTAACTGAGAGCCCCATCACAAACAGACCTGCCCGACAGCCAAACGAACAATGTCGCATCAACTATTGCAACAGCCTAATCTTTCCAACGAAGTAACTTGCCTCCCGACGTCACGACTCGAGCGCAGCGAGAGGAGCAACGGGGTCTGGGGCGCAGCCCCAGCCGCCGGAGGCACACACCCTCTCAAGCTATAGCATGCCACGAGCCGGCCAAATACACACCCGTTGCGGATAACTGTACCAACATTGTTCTCGAGAAGTTGTGGCGAAGACTCGGCTGTCTATGACTTTAATAATGGCACCCTGGCGGAGGGCCGGCGGTTGCGGAGGGAGCAGATCAGGGGGTGATAGCGCCGCGCAAGGCAGGTGCTAAAAAAAGAATTTGTTTACATTTGTGTGATCTGCTGGCTGTATTGGGTTAGGATGAACGCGAAATGCCCAACTATAATGCTGAAAGTAGCTATATTTGTAAACAGACACATGTGAAACGATGCATAGACGACAGCCAAGAGCGCGGCTACGGATTTTCTCCAACCGGAAATAATTTGTTTATTAGAGTTGCACTCTATCTCGCAAGACTTGATCAAGGGAGATACGGCAGGCATCTAACTTTAGCCTTCAGTGTATTACTAAGGGTCTTTTTCTTGTCGGACAGCCCAATACTGTTTGTTTTTCCATTTTTTCGGGCCCAATAGAGCTAGAGATCTCGTTCGTTTTACTGTCAGGCTAGCAGCAATTGCTATACGAAATACCGCCTAGTCGAGACAACAGCACCTGCTGACATTTACAGACATTTCCTGACATTCTTTTGGAAACACACTACTAAAAACCTCAGCTCTTGAACAACTGTCGACAGTAAGTACGGGCATCAACAGCTATGGGTCGACCCTGTGCCTCCGGCGGCTGGGGCGCTGCCCCAGACCCCGTTGTGCTCCACTTCGTGGAGCGAGGAACGCTGGGACCCGAAGCTCGACTCGAGCGCAGCGAGAGGAGCAGCGGGGTCTGGGGCAGCGCTCCAGCCGCCGGAGGCAGAAACCTCCCTGGGAAGGTTGACTAACGGTCGTAGTGGATCGATCAGGGTCGTTTAGGAATTTTGGCGGTAATGCCGCTGCTGGGGCCTCTGGCAGTGGTGGTGGTGCTTATGAAGCTTTTGATGAAGAGGCCAACTTTGGTTCTCCTGGAAAAATGCCCAATAGTAACTCAAATGCCACTCTGGGCCAGTATGATCAGGATGGCATTGGTAGAAAGCGGTCTTTGGTTAGGCCAGAGAGATCCAGGATCGATCCTGATCACCCGCAGTATCATTATACGCAGGTAGCTGCTCAGCAAGCTGGCAGGATCCAGGTCCAGGCGGCTCCTTCAGGTGCTGACCCGGCTGTCTATGAGCACCCTCTTACAAAAGATATCGCCATGGCAGATCTAAGTCGTTCTCACAGCCCAAACGAAAAACAGGACTATGATCTTGATGCTGCGAATGAAGAGTATATCGATGCCAAAGGCGGTCGAAATGTCTATGGATTGAATGATGAGCATGGCGGTGATCACGATACCTATGATAATCCCTATGACAGTAGTAATCCATATGGTATGAAAGAGGACATTGATCGTTATGGACCGTCCAATATGAACGACAATGAAATAGATCAGATCCAGCCTTTGAATGGTGAAGATTTGGGTGATGGGCCTGGCGGTGGTAATGGCGGAGCTCGTGATATGGCCAGAAAAATGTCTGAAAAGAGAGCTGCTAAGAAACCACTGCCTGGTGCAAAGGCTGCTCCTTCTTTCTGGCATACTTATTGTAGAGTAGTAACATTCTGGGCACCTGCTCCCCTACTCAAACTCTTTGGCATGCACACTAAGGACCGTCAAATGGCCTGGAGAGAGAAAATGGGTCTTATTACCGTCATCATGTATGTTGCTGCCTTTGTCGCCTATCTTACTTTCGGCTTTACTACCACAGTGTGTAATAACAATCTTGTTCGTCTTCGTAACAACGAGGTCAACGAGGGATATCTTATTATCAACGGTCGTGCTTATGAAATGGAGAAGTTCAATCACCCTGAAGCTGTGGGCATTCCCAACAATACCAATATTTTGTACCCTCCAGTAAATGCTGCTGGTCAAGATGCATCCTTTTTGTTTCAGAACGTAAACGGAAATTGTAGAGGTTTGATTACTCCAAAGCCTGACTGCAAGATTCCTCATGATGGCAATGGCAATCTTGCTTGGTACTTCCCTTGTCAAACATTCAGCCAGAATGGAACCACTAAGCCAAACTTCACTTTCCCTCATTACGAAGGTTATGCTTGCCATACTTCTGGCAAAGCTCGTCAGGAGTATTTTGACTTGAAAGCTGCTGCTGAGGTCTATTTTACTTGGAGCGATATCAAGAACTCTACTAGAAGATTGGTTGTTTACAACGGAGCTGTATTGGATCTTTCCTTACTGAGCTTCATTGATAGCTCCAATCTGAACTATCCCTCAGAATTCACTATGTTGCAAAAGGACAATACCATCATGGGTGCTGATATCACCCAATTGATGTCTCATGGACGAGATGGGCAGATTGCCAAGTGCTTGTCCGAAGTCATCAAAGTCGGATATATCGATACTGAGAATATTGGTTGTATTGCTTCTCAGGTTGTATTGTATGTTTCCTTGGTGTTTATTATCGGTCTAGTGGGTATCAAGTTCTTGTTTGCTTGTTATTTCAAATGGTTCATTTCTGGACGCCAGGGTGCGTTCTATATGGACAGAAAGCAATTAGTTCAACATAACCAAGAAATCGAAGACTGGTCCAACAATATATATTCCCAGGGTCCTATTAAGAAGGCTGTAGCACCTCCTCGTCGAAAAGATCGTACTTCCAAGTTCATGAAGGGTAATGACAAGGCTGTTAACCGCCAAAGTGTTACTATGATGTCTCAGATCCCAGTCACATCCACTTCGAAACTGGTCCCTGGTGGATCGATTTACGGAATGAACCTGGGCAACAACAACGCCTCCAGAAACTCGTTCTTACTAAACAATGGTAGTACTGATGTGATTGGTGGTGATAATTCGTTTTTGAACAGCGATACTTCTTACCGTGGAGCTGGAGGCTTGATTTTAGAGGATTCTTATTCCGACTATCCTTCTAATACTGCAATGCCTGTAGATGAACAATCTCAAGTATACAGTGGCGGTCCTGGCTCATACGATTACCTTGTTCCTCAACCCCCTGTCGATTTCCAGCCTTTCGGATTCCCTCTTGCTCATACTATTTGTCTTGTTACTGCCTATTCTGAGTCCATTGATGGTCTAAGAACTACTTTGGACTCTATTGCCACTACTGATTATCCAAACTCCCACAAACTCATTTTAATTGTTTGTGATGGTATTATCAAAGGTTCTGGTAATGATATGTCTACTCCTGAAATTGCTTTGTCTATGATGACTGATTTTGCTGAGCCTATGGATCAGGTCAAACCATACTCCTATGTTTCGGTTGTCAGTGGCGCAAAGCGTCATAATATGGCTAAGGTCTACTCTGGATTTTATAAATATGATGATAGCACTGTTGACCCCATGAAGCAACAACGAGTACCAATAATGACTATTGTCAAGTGTGGTACCCCTGCGGAAGAAGGCACTGCTAAACCTGGTAACAGAGGTAAACGTGACTCGCAAATCATTCTCATGAGTTTCTTGCAGAGAGTAATGTTTGACGAGCGTATGACTGAGCTTGAATTCGAGATCTTCAATGGTATGTACAAGATAACGGGTATAGCTCCAGATTTCTATGAGATTGTACTCATGGTAGATGCCGATACGAAGGTCTTCCCGGATTCCATCACTCACATGGTTGCACAAATGGTCAAGGATCCTGAAGTTATGGGTCTATGTGGAGAAACAAAGATTGCCAATAAAACCGAATCCTGGGTTAGTATGATCCAAGTATTTGAGTATTTCATCTCTCACCACCAAGCAAAGGCCTTTGAATCTGTATTTGGCGGTGTTACTTGTTTGCCTGGTTGTTTCTGTATGTATCGTATTAAAGCACCCAAGGGTGATGATGGATTCTGGATTCCTATTCTTGCCAACCCCGATATTGTTGAACGTTATGCTGAAAATGTGGTCGATACCCTTCACAAGAAGAATTTGTTGTTGCTTGGTGAAGATCGTTTCTTGTCTACTTTGATGTTGAGAACGTTCCCCAAGAGAAAACAGATTTTCGTACCTAAGGCTGCTTGTAAAACCATTGTCCCTGCTGAATTCAAAGTCTTATTGTCTCAACGTAGAAGATGGATCAATTCAACTGTTCATAACCTTATGGAATTGGTTCTTGTTCGAGACTTGTGTGGTGTCTTCTGTATCTCCATGCAGTTTGTCGTTTTCGTCGACTTAGTCTCTACTCTTGTTCTTCCTGCTGCCATCACCTTTACTCTTTATGTCGTCATTATTGCTATTGTAAGGAAACCTACACCTACGATGTCACTTATTCTATTGGCATTGATTTTGGGTCTTCCAGGTGTATTGATTGTCATTACTGCCAGCAGAGTTTCCTATGTCTTGTGGATGATTATTTATTTGCTCTCATTGCCTATCTGGAATTTTATTCTACCAATGAATGCTTATTGGAAGTTTGACGATTTCAGTTGGGGTGATACTCGTACTATTGAAGGTGGAGACAAGGGTGGACATGATGAGACCTCTGGTGAGTTCGACTCTTCACAAATTATCATGAAGAGATGGAGAGACTTTCAGCGGGAGAGAAGTAGAAGCATCTATCCTCAATCCTCTGGTTGGGGTGAGGGCACTGTCTCTATGCTTTCATCTTCATCATTGAACGCTCCAATGTCAATGATGTCGCATACAATGGACCATCCTTCGCCAACAACCAGTAACGTGGGATCTGAGTTCGTTCAAAGACCTGAAGATATGACACAGTTTTGATGTCGCCGTTGCATTATGGTGTGGGAGGAGTGGAAAAGAGGTATGTGCATTACCATAATTCATATAGAATTTTGGTGTTATATTATTATATATATTTTTATTATATTGTGGAATAAATAATTAGTTTCTATGTACTTTCAAAAGACATTCCTCAAGTAGGGTTAGTACTTGTTTGTCGTTGTTTGAAACTGATATGCATTTACAGAGGAGATCAAAAAGCTGACCGATACTGGAGTCTTCTCTGTACTTGTGTATGAGTTCAAGTAACTCTATGAGCTCCTCCCTATTTACACCCGGCATAGGAATCCGTCCTCGAAGAGGCTGATCAGCGACATACTGGTGAAGAACAATCGCAGCTCTCCAGTTGAGGAAGGCAGACGATTGCTGAATAACAAAAGGAGTGTTCTTTGGCGGCTTATATGAAAGGCGGAAGAGTTCATTCAAACAAAGATGCGAAAGATTCTGTCGAGATCGTTGAATTGGATTTTCGGTTGACCCATAGAATGGGCCAGTTATAAGCCGCTGGGTGGAGGTCTGAGGGTCGCTGGTTTTGTAATACTGTAGATTGAATTTGCCCCGATAATAGATAGCCGAGGACTCGAAAATACCCCGCAAGAGACGAGACCAAAACTCATCAGTTGTGGTCGTACTGCTCTCTACCAGTGAAATGAACTTCTTATAAGCGTCAGAATCGAACTTTTCATATTCTAAGTCGAATTGCAAGGAGGATGAAGAGCTATTTGTAATAATGACTAATCCACACTTCAGCACAGTCTCCCATATCGCCAGGATATGTTCTTGAGACGAGATCTTATCAAGCGTGGAATTGAGCAAAGCTTGCAATATGTACAGAAATATCTCTGTTGCAGATTGCCACATCTGTAGGGGGGTGTTGTTCTTTTTCACTGTCAATAGCGGGCAATCGAATTTCTTCTCCATCAATACTAGGAGGGAACAAAATATCTTTTCAATTGTTTGATTGTTGCACAACTCTAAATAGTCTCCAGTCGATACGGTTGAAAATTTGCTGTTCAACAGTTTAAGTGATTCAGCTGAAAGACTTATATATGTCGGTTTCTTGGAACTTGGGTCTTGGGATGGAGATTCGTTGTTGGAAAATGCAAGGACAACAAAGTTAGACAATAAATTCAAGATCAAGCTGGCTATTCTGATATCAGTAGTGTCGATTGACTCTATGCGTTCCAAGCTTTTGGCTTGTAAAGGTGACATGTGTTCTCGATCAGAGTACAAGTTAGGAATGTGGCCAAACGAAGCACACTGTTCCAGAATATTAATCGTTTTGGCAATCTTGTCATAAACACAGTCCTGCTGGTTAGAAAGTGCTTGTAGGGGTTGGTGTATTTGCACAAACACCGTTAAAGCCTCTTGTGTCAACTTCGTATCTACTGGATTTTTCGGGATATGCTGTGAAGTCCAGAACTCCCATGCCTTCTCAATAGATGCCGTGGGTAGATTCAAATCCTGGTTTTTAGAAAAATTCACCAGTATCGAGTTTAAGGACGAATAGACTGGCAAAGAGAGGTGTGATGAGTCTGTATCAATCAAAATCTGTAAATAACTTAAAAGCGAACCCCATAATTGACTGAAATCATCCTGCTTAACAAACTGACCAATGAAGGAAGAATAAAGACTACTGAATCCATTTAAAATCAAAGTTATGGTTTCAGTCCACGAAGTGATTAGTTCTCTATCGTTTGTTGCTGGAGGACGTACTTTCATCACAACTGGCGTGACTATTGTTTGGACTGTTTTCCATACACCAGTCGGAAGTGTACCGCCATTCGAATCTAAAATCCGAAACAATATTTGAATAGACCCATTACGAACCTGAGCCCTTGGATCGCCAGCCGTGATTGCCAGTCGTAACAACAAGGTAGTCCACAGGGCATATACATTCAGAGGGAACGCACTATTCAAAGCTACTTCTGAGAGATTCTCAGAGTCTGAGAGTGGCTCGACAAAGTCTTTTGGTACAGAGCTTTTTTCAATTAGCATGTTTCTGAGATGGTCTGAGACAGTCCAAAAGAAACTGATCGATGTAAATGAAATGTTCAGATCGGTTTCCTGTTTCGAAAACTTGGAAAGAGTGCTTACTAAACTTATTAAGCACTTTTCAGGTAAAACAATCAAGAAATCATTGCAAATCAAAGTCATAGACTCAAAACCTGATTTCACCAGACGTGACGCTCTGTCTGTCTGTTTTGTAGCAGAGTTACCAGGACCAGCCATTGAAGACAATGATGACGAGGATCCAGTTGATGATATCGGACTGAACACTGTGTCTATAATCTCAAATACCAAGTCCCAACCATCAATGAACTTGCCACCGCAGAGATCAAGAACTTTGTTAAGGGTGTCAATTGCCGAGACGTGGATATCAGATTCGGTACCTGCAATTGAAGAATCTTCACTCGGAGTCTGTACTTTGATGACTCGGTCAATTTCTGACTTCAGAGTGCTTATGACTTTTCGTTGTGCTTTACTATTAACAGGAGAAGAGTTTACAGCATCCGTGGAGGCTTTTGTGATTAGGTCATTTAACACACTAGCAGAGTGCGAGCGAGCAGATATATCTACTGACCTTGTATCAATCACTTTTAATAAATGACTAGTTAGACTTGGCCAGGTCTGATCAGATGAGCGAACCAAACGGTTCATGTTAATGTTTCCAATTTCTCGCAATATATCGAGTGCAAATAGCAAATCTCCGCTGTAACCAGGTTTCGAGATGCCCAGGGTTCCCTCGGAAACACGACACAACGACGAAATCATATCTAAAAGCGCTGTTTCAGAGAAATCTCTCGTAGAGTCTAGGAGTCTCCTAAATGAGCTGTCAACAGCATTATACTCAGTGCCGAGCTGTGAAAACACCTGAGATCCTTCAACTTGACGAGTGCGCTTTTTACCAGACCCGTTTGTCAAAGAGTCGGCAGTTTGAATAGTGCGAATCACGATATCCCAACTTGTGGAAAGCGTGGGGCCCAAAGAGTGAGCGAGGTTTAACAACGCTCGGAAGCACAAAATGTTGCGAGGGGTGAGGGAACCCGGTGACCTACCAGCAGCACTAGCGCTTCCAGTACTACCTGGTCTGTTTGGTGATGGCGAATTCGGGACCTGTGGGAGTCCTGCATTGCTGGTTGACCTCTGATGCTGTTCTCGAATGGATCCTAATGTCCCCACAATTGACTCAACACTGAGTAAATTTCTGGCCATGTTTGTTGCTGTGGTAGCAACACTAGGAGTAGAACTAGAAGTAGAACCGCTGACAGACTTTCTCCCGCCACCCCCTACATCTTCAATTACGAGTACTGAGAATTTGCCTAGCAATGACATGAAAGAATTGGTAGGTTCAGCGAGGTTGAGGAATCCAGCTGAGTGAGTAAGCTTCTGGACAGATCGGACTAACGCGTGATATAAATCTAAGTCAATTGAGGCGTGGAAAAAGGTATCATAGCAGGCTAGGAACTCACGCCAGCACTCAGAGATGAATTTAACTGGCATATCAGAGCCACTATTGGAAGAGCTAGTAGACGTCGGCGATTGTGTGGTAAACACCTTGCGGGTCAGTCCTTCACTGAGTGAATTGATACAAACCAGAACAAGGTAATAGAGGTACGACTCTGGTACAATAGGCGGTTCACCCTTATCCAACAAATCAATACAGGGGACCCTAGCCACCGACGTCTTCAGCGATATACCAACCACATCAGAGTAATCAGCAGGATCGTTTTCGTCATGAAGTCCCCCATTAGATTGGCCCGTAGCGCTATCGGGCAAGTAAAACGGCATAGACACAGGACCGTACCCAATAATGTCTTTTCTCTCCAAACTGATTTTATCAAACGCGGCAATCAAGCACTTTATAATTGCCCTTCTTGTGCCTTCTTGCGCATCGTACTCCTGGTAAATATCCTGCACCAACGAGAACTCCGAGCAAACTCCTTGGAACACTTCCATACAAAGCAGTCTCTTCCAATATGGTGCTGCATCCTTATCCAGCATATGCGTCAGCAGCGACAGAATGACTTCGCCCTCGACTTTCAATACTGGCAGTTGTCTTCTAAGCAGCAGATACAAAATACGAGTCACTCTAACTGTGACTGAAAACTCTCTTTTCTCCGAAAACGCTCGAAGCAGCAAGGGCACTACTCTTGTTCGAAGAATATAAGCAAACTCGACATGTCTCAGAAAAATATCGCTATGGTTCGTCATTATACTCTCCAACAACTCCAGTCCAAACGTCTCTGGCAGATGATTGAACTTCTTCAAGAAAATCGGTCGCTGTTTTTCTGTCAGATTACACAGATCAATGAAAATCATAAGCGCATCATGGGCCACAGGACTGATCAGTATCTTGTTCATTCCAGAAGTACCATTACTACTAGCTGCAGTACTGCTGCTATTAGAGCTGACAGTGCCATCAGTGCTATCTGAAGCACTTGTATCATTGCTGGCGCTCTCATTGACACTTGCGTCGCTGTCGACATCTACCTCAAAAGTCTTCTTAGGGGGCACTTTTGCCGCATTCCTGTCTTCTCTAGCGACTCGCTCGAAGACCGAGATAATCAGCTGCTGGAGAGTTGCAGAAGCAGTGTTAATCACAACCACGCTTTTGTTTCCCCCCTGCAATATAGAACACAGGTGTAGAATATTCACAATCTGATCACTGCTCAGCTCCTGGCCATAATTCTCTATAAGCGCAGGCAAACTCTGCAGAATCTTGAGCTGGATATCAATACCCAGGTGCGTCGCCTCCTGTAGCGCATCTATAACCGCATCTATCTGACTCAACGATATGGCTTCTATAGTCAGCAGGCTGTGCAAACACTGGATGGCCGTAGCTCCATACTTGGCATTTCTGGTCGAGCTTGCCAGTAAAAAGGGCGATATGAACGATGGATCCTTCGCCAGTTCTGTATTGTTAGACAACCTCTGGGGGCCACGTTGCCTCCGGCGGCTGGGGCTGCGCCCCAGACCCCACTGCTCCTCTCGCTGCGCTCGAGTCGGGGCGTGGGCGGTGACGTAGCTTGGGAGTTCTGTGTTTTGTTGCTTTGCCTCTTGGGGAGCAGCTCTGCAGAACTTACCAGTTAAGAATCGTCGCTCGTCACTTCCAGCTTTATACGCCTGTAGTTTTGCCAAACTCTTCTCACTCTCCTGCCAATTGTTAGTGGGCTACACCAAAATCAAACAAACTGGACCCACCGTCGTCCGAGCGAAGCGAGCCACGGGGTCTGGGGCAGAGCCCCAGCCGCCGGAGGCGCACACAGCACCCTACAAGCACCTTCTTCCCCCAGAAGTGACATACCTGCTTCAGCTCTGAATTCCGCCTTTTGGTCTGGGAGATTAGATTGCTGAGCTCGAGAGACAATATATGTACAGTGGACATTTTGGTCCTGCCTCCCAGGAATCCTGCTGATGCGGATCACTGTTGGTGGTATGGCACGAGACTGTGTATAGCGGGTCTGTGGTTTATTGTGATCTCGTTTCCAAGTCAGATCAACCCAACGGTGGTATTTACAGTAGTAGCAGAAAAACTGTTTGCTCAATTGACTGGGCTCTACACAAATCTATTGTGGCAGCTGGCTATGTTTACGTGTACTGGCCGGCGATTGTCACGTACAGAATCAGGGGCACGCGGCTGGTTCTGACGAGCATCGGATATGTAGCGGAGATGAGCGAGCCCCAGGCACTATTTCAGTACCTGAGATCTAGAAACAAATAATTTCTGGTATTCTGATTCTGGATCTTTTGCTTCCACTGAATGCTTCTGGTGACCATTGCTCAGGGTGATCTATACAAAAGAGTCAGAGGTATGATCCCCACGCTATATTATCGCCAATAATAGACAGACAGCCCAGCACCCTTGCAAGAGCTGAATAGGGCAGGCAGTCGTATGAGGTTGGTTGGCAGATTGGTTGATAGATTGACTGCTGTAGCCGGGACCCCAAGTCATAGACAATTTGAGTTCTGCCTCCTCCCGAAAGATGCGACATATTATATTTCGGAAACTCTAACATCAGTCCCGTTAATAAACGCAGTCACTCAACACAGTATATACATATCATATTATACTTACTATACATCAATGATCCAGCTGCATGTCGATATATATAAGCTGATTGAGGCCTGGGCAGTCGAACCGGCAGCTGCGAGCACCCGCATACCAGCAGCCAGCACGCAAGCCCCGTCCGAAACAGTGTGACTCCAACGAACCGCAGCTTCTGGCCCCAGAGTTCACGCTCACGCTCACGCCCTTTCTCGCTCTACCCTCTCCTCCATTGACCCAGCACCACCAACACACAGCCAGACCTCGACGTAACGACTCGAGCGAAGCGAGAGGAGCAGCGGGGTCTGGGGCAGAGCCCCAGCCGCCGGAGGCAACAGGCCACCCTCAGCGCCTGCTGGGGAGAGAGGGGTGGGGGTTGGCGCCTCCGGCGGCTGGGGCTCCGCCCCAGACCCCGCTGCTCCTCTCGCTTCGCTCGAGTCGGGCGTTGGGAGTGGTTCTGGCTGGATCATTTGGTGGTCTGGAGGTCTGGTTATCGGGTTTTTGGCTGACAGGATGAGGGAGATTGAGACTGTCTGGAGCGTGGGGGTGCTGCAGCGGGACGCCCGAACCGGTAATTGCATTTCTCCCAGACAAGAATTCGACGCATTTTTCCATGCTTCCTTGCAGCGCGCTAGCTGCCTAACAGGCGGGTCTCTGTAGATCTGCTCCTAAACTCTAATCTAAATCCTGTCCTCAATCTCTCCCTCTCTATCTTATCTCGAACTTACAGTTCACCATTTTAACCGTAAGCAGGTGCAGCTCGATTTATATTTAGATATCGAGCCGCTTGCTGGCCACAGCGGGCCACAGGGTGCCTCCGGCGGCTGGGGCGCTGCCCCAGACCCCGTAGCTCCTGCTTCGCAGGAGATGGCAGGGACCCTCGATGTCTCGACTCGAGCGTAGCGAGAGGAGCCACGGGGTCTGGGGCAGCGCCCCAGTCGCCGGAGGCAGCGTCCACCAGTAGCGGAGATGACCATCAGCGACACAGCCATCAGCCAAGAGGTGATATGCATTCTCCGAGTGCTTCTGAATGTGTGCATTTGTGGTATCCTTAGTATCGACTGTCCATCTCGTACTGCCATTCCTGCTCTCTTGGGTACGAGTTGACAGCCGTTTCAGCCTAGTGCTACAAGTAGAGCAGAGCATGTAGTGAGAACAGTAAGTACATGATAGTATAGGTACCCTAAGTGCAGGCTTGTCTTGCCCTGTTTGGGGCATGTATCTCCCTAGCTAGACGATTCCTGTTTCGTTTCCATTGCCATTTCCTGGCTGCTGAGTCTCACAAACCCGTACTCAGAGCATAGCCACCTCGCAGCCAATCTATCTATGCTCTATACCTGCTGTATTCATTACTTTTCATATACCCCTCCAATTCCCTTTCGCTGTATACACACCGCAGCCGCCGCCTGCTGTCCGACCCACCTGAAACTCAGCTGGCAGGTTTCCCGGCTACATATCAGCTGCTACACTACACCACAGCTACAGCTCCAGTAACCATACGCTGTAGTACTCTGCAGTACATAGTGGGTAGCAGGCCCTCAGTGGGCCGAGGAGTCTGCCTCCGGCGGCTGGGGCTCTGCCCCAGACCCCGTGGCTCCTCTCGCTTCGCTCGAGTCGGACTAGGGGAGTCAGCAGTGCGAGTACTTGCTGGGGAAGGACGGTTAATAGCCAGCACCAACAGTGGTGGTACCAGTAACAGTGCAGAGTACTTGTAATCTGATAATACTAGCTAGAACCTAGAACCTGGTGACTGAAGCAGCTGCTGGCACCCCTAGCCCGACTCGAGCGAAGCGAGAGGAGCAGCGGGGTCTGGGGCGGAGCCCCAGCCGCCGGAGGCAAGTGCCACAGACCACAGTTGGGCAACTGGAGCTCCAGCTATCGCACAGCAGCGCCAGCAATAGCAGGCAGTAGCAGCAGTAGCAGCAGCAGCAGCGTACGCAGAAAGCGCAGCAGGGTCGACATGCCCACATCGCGCTTACTGTGCTTACTGTGAGTCGCTCAATCGGAGTCAGCCATACCTAATATTTGCCGGCAGGAGACTGAAAAAAGAAAAATAAAGCAGCAGCTCACCTGCAGAATCCAACAGTGATCAGATTTTTAATCTTTCCAATCAACAAAAAATACTCATATCAGAAGTTACCAACCGAGCTTCAGGTCGAGGTGAATCAGACTGAAAATTTTTTAGCTGCCGCAGTGATTTCGTTTTTATTAGGTTGTGTGTTCTGTTAGTATTTGGTTTTTTGTTGTTTTCGACCCACCCATATATCGCCTCTGCCAATTGTCGGTTTGTTTTGGTTTGGCGTGTGGTCTTTTTACGAAGATATACAGAGATAGCCGATATACACATCGACTGACTGCGTTCGCTCTTGTCGAAAAACTACCAGGACTTCATTACTTGGCATAATATTATTCATTACGCTCAGGATAGTTTAGTCTATTGACTGCCAGCGAGTGTACTACTATTACTATATTACTCAGTGTTGATTCTGTTAATATCTGTTTATATCTGTCTGTTTAGTATCACAGTGCACCTCACCTACAGTGGCATTGTTTACATCGAGAACCAGGTTCGACTGTCGGCTATTCTTCGTCTACAACACTAATACAGGATACTGGCTTGGTCTGCTCGAGTTGTTGATACTCTCGCCAGCACATATTGGCGGCTTTCGAGCAGGATTCGAGCGATAGTTGGATTCACCGCTGAATCATATCACGAACGAACGAAACGAACAGAGTCAATAGTCATTAACCTGGTGGGCACAGACCGACTACCGACCTCGCGTTCGCACTCGAACATCGACAACCAACACCCACACCAGCATTAACCTCGCATTCCCACCCACATCACCATCAACCACCTCGAACATGTCAGACTATGCATCGAACAGCCTCCCGCGTCGCCTAGGCAAACGCCCCTCGTTCCGACTCAACTACGGCGACGACTCGAGCGACGAAGACAGCGAGGGCCTCACCTCACCCGTCTCACGACGCAGCTCCTACGCCGACACCAGACGCAAATCCGCGGTCGACTCGCGCAGAACCAGCGGTACTAGGTAAGTGTTTTGGGGGTGTGTGCCTCCGGCGGCTGGGGCGCTGCCCCAGACCCCGTGGCTCCTGCTTCGCAGGAGATCTCAGGGACCGTGTGCGCCCGACTCGAGCGCAGCGAGAGGAGCAGTGGGGTCTGGGGCGCAGCCCCAGCCGCCGGAGGCAGGTCCCACCCGTAGACGAACTCAGCTAACGGAGAAGCAGTGATGGAGGCGGTGTGCCCTTGGATTTGTTGCTGTCGTTTCCGTCAGAGTCGCTGCATGCGTTTTCGTACGCCTACGACGCGAATCGCGCGCTGAGTATGCGATTGAAGGGGCTGAAGCGGTCGATAAAGATCCTGAAGTCCAATCCGGCCATGCTCAACGACCTGCGGAAGACGCTGATAGATAACCAGGCTCATGCCCAGTTCCAGCAGCAGCAGCAGCATCAGAATCAGAATCAGAATCAAAATCAGAACCAGTATCAGAGCCAGCAACAGCAGAAGCAGCCGAACATTTTGTCGCTGAACCAGCTGCTGATGGCGGACCAGGCCTTTGGCAGTTTGCACGGGTCTGCGTCGACGGCGACGTTGTCGATTCTGGGCAATCTTACGACCTCGTCGCTGAAGAGCGCGGCGAATGGCGGCCAGTTGAACAGCAATCTTGTGAACGAGCATTTGGACGCATTTTCAGATTTGCTGGACGAGGCTGCAGAGCTGTTGCCAGGAAGCATCGATTCGCATACTGGAGCTGGCTGGGGCAACGCCATGCCCAGGTCAGTCTCCAACCCCCCTCTCATTCTTCAGGGAAGTCCTGTCGTCAACACCACTGGATCCATCGCCGCTATTACTGGCAGTGCTGGTGCTACAGGTAGTATTGGCGTCACAAGCGGCAGCAGTGATCTCAAAACAGTGCTGGATCTAGAGTCTGCCAAAAAGAAGCGAGTGGCTGGACTAGGTGAATCATCGCCCCAGCTACAAACTCAGCTGTTGAGTGCCTTGTCTATGGCTTATATTGATATGCCGCGGCCATTAGTATTTCAACGAGGTCATTCGACTGTGAATTTTGCATCTATTACGAATTCCGTGTCGAGTCTGAATCTCGCTATTCTGCCGTCTTCTGCGCAGGGTGGTGGTAATAGCAGTGTCAATATCACGCCAGTACAGCCTATCTCCTCTAAATATGCATCTAATTACTCGGTGTTCACCACGGAATTCAAAAGTCCTTACAAGATTCTCTCTGCAAACGATATGGCTTGTTTGCTACTGGGTTTGTCGCAAGTGGACCTGAAAAAACGGTCTATTTTCGATATTCTAGAGGACAACTATGGGCCGTATGTGGAGTCCATTATCAACAACGGGTTGAAGGGTGGCCAGCCAAAGTCTGTATTTATTTGTGGCCATATTCTGCCTATAGTGAAGTCGAACGGTATTCACAGTTTGGCTAGTTTTTGGGTCAGAAGTCACAACGGCTTTATTTCCTGGGTGCTGACTGAAGTCATTTCTGATAAGATCTATCTAAAAGTCTCCACTTCAGACTGGAAGCTGTTGAATATCACAGGAGATAACTACAAGATTTTCACTCCTCAGTTGACCCTGCCTGAAGACGAAGATAAACTGAGAGAGCTCTCTCTGAAAGATCTGATTCCTGGATTGAGCGATATAAACACAGAGTCGCTTGAGCAGTGGAATGCCGATTTTCCTGGATACAAGTACCACACTGTACAAGCCAACTCGGCCAATATGCCCTGTTTCGCAAAGCTGAAGTCGTACGACGACTTTGAAGGAGTTGCTGAGATCTCCATCACCTCGCTCCCCTTGATGGCAGGTGTGCTGATTATCGACTGCTCCTGTACTATTGCCGATTACAACGAGTACTTTGTAGGCACTTTATTGGGATACGGAAGAGACAGTCAAAAGATCCTTCGTGGCTCGCCAATCACTAATATCATTCCCAAGTTCAATGACTATCTAGAAAAGGTCTTTGCTAGCTATCAACTAGGAGCCGATGGAAACCCGTTGCCCATTGGACTTGTCATTCCCGAGCAAGCGTTCCGCAAAGTAGCAGCTTTGGATCCGAATATGTCCAATGATGGAGACCTTCCGCGCCTATATCCAGTCACTGATATCTGTGCAGTTACGTTACAAGGCTCACATGTGCACGTCGATATCCAGCTAAGAGTTGTGTCGAACACTCACTTTGCTTTGTGGATCAGCTACTCTCGCGACATTCAGGGGCTTCATTCTGAATACGAGATCCCTTCACAGTTGTCGCTTCTCGACAACGTTCTAGAATACCGAGCAAATCTAAAGAAAAGTACGGGAAGTGGAGGAGGCGAGTCGTCATCAAACAGTCGTAGCAGTACTGCTGGTAGTGGCGAAAGCGCCAGTGCGGAAAGCAATACACTGACACCCATGGACAGTGAAGACAGTCTTGTCACGCCTAAAGGAGTCCACGACCACTCAGACATCCTTGCTGACGGTAATACGCCTACATCAGAGACAACCACCCAGGAAGATAAAGCCAGAAAAGGGTCTATAAAGGACAAAGCGGCATTACGAGCAGCCCTAGCTACCACTAATAAACGGCCTCCTGTCGAAGTTGGAGCTAGAAGACGACAAAAGAGTCTGAAGGATTTCAACGTTGTACAGAAACTAGGTGAAGGAGCATACGGAAAGGTGCTGTTGGTGCAATATCCAGTAGAACCCAAAGACGTAGTGGTTTTGAAGTGTGTGATAAAAGAACGCATTCTAGTGGACACCTGGACAAGAGACCGTAAACTGGGAACAATACCCAACGAAATCAAAATTATGAACAATCTAAATGCATTACCACATAAAAACATTGTCCGTCTGATTGACTTTTTCGAGGACGATTTATACTACCACATCGAGATGGAACGACATGGCAACCCAGGCACAGATCTGTTCGATCTCATTGAGCTGAAACCGGACATGCCAGTAGAGGAGTGTCAAAGCATGTTCAAGCAAGTGATCTCAGCTGTAGTCCATTTGCACACCCACGGCATCATTCACCGCGACATCAAGGACGAAAACATCATTGTGGATGAACACGGCGACGTCAAGCTGATTGATTTCGGCAGCGCAGCACTGACGAGACAGGGCCCCTTCGACGTATTTGTAGGCACCATTGACTACGCAGCACCTGAGGTGCTCAGCGGCATGCCCTACGAAGGAAAGCCCCAGGATGTATGGGCGCTGGGTATCCTGCTGTACACCATCATGTACAAAGAGAACCCCTTCTACAACGTGGACGAGATCATGGAAGGCGATCTCCGACTGCCATACATCCCCAGCGAGGAGTGCGTCGACCTGATCCAGAAAATCCTCGAGCGCGACATCCGCAACAGACCCAACATCCACGACATCTGGGAGCACGAGTGGCTGCAATGACCCCAGCTTATTTATTACGAGTATATACAGCTATATATTCGCTATTGTTACATAACTAAACAATATAATGCATTCTACGATCTGGCCTTGTGCCTCCGGCGGCTGGGGCTGCGCCCCAGACCCCGTGGCTCCTCTCGCTCCGCTCGAGTCGAACCAGGTCAAAGTGGAAATAGTGAACGAAGGGAGTGTCTGCTTCACCATCCGAGGAACGAGCCCAGCGAGCTACGGGGTCTGGGGCAACGCCCCAGCCGCCGGAGGCAGCAGGCAACAGGTGAAGTAAACAAATGCATAGTCTATAAGGTCATAAGTAGAAGTGCTAGCTCGTTTGGAGGTAGAGGCCCTTTTCGATCTCTGCGTCGAGACGGGCGGCGTTCTCGGATTTGCGCCAGTGGAGCCAGTAGAGCGGGCCTGCTGTCATGATGATGATGCCTCCGAGAGGAACCGCGTAGTAGGGGAAGGAGCCTGGTTTGAGAGCGTATGGTGGTGGAACCCAAGGGACGATGATGAGGAAAAGGTTGGTTAATAAATAGGCGACTGAGTGGTAGAGGGGTGCATGGTAGCTGCCGGGCTTGTTGCCCCAGTTCTCTTTGACGTGGTTGAACTGTAAGTATATCAGACCTGCTGTCACTGAAAACGAGATGAAGGTGATGGGATACGTCGACAGGTCGACAACGAACTCGTATACACGGCCCGGAGGAGGAACGACTAAGAGGATGATGGTGAGCCCAGCATGCATTAGAAGACCCACAAATGGTGTGTTGAAGGGCTTGTACGAGGAAATGACAGGCGAGAATGGAACCAGATAATGCCTTCCAAGCTCTGCAGTCACTCTTGAGGCAGCGTAGCTGACAACAAGAATATTGCCCAGATTAGAAAGAGCGATAAAGAAGGGCAAAACTCTGGCTGCCACTGAATCACCAAAGATGATTTGGCAGAATTTGCCAGCGACAATGACTCCAGAATCGGCTATTTCCTGCTTCGACACAACCGCAAAGTATGCGATATTACAGAAACAGTAGAAAAACATTACCATTCCAATGGCTAGTGGGCCAGCAATGCCCATTGTATGTGCTGGGTTGCGAATCTCGCCCATGACAGTGTTGCAGTTATCCCATCCTCTGTAGGAGAAGAATACTCGCAACAAGGCAATTGAGATGCTATATACGTCACCGCCCATTCCGTCGTTTTGGAACATGTTTGTAAAATTATCTGGGGGATTATCGAGTTTGATAGCTCCCACGAGAACCAAAAAGCCGCTCATTGTGATTATAGCGAGAACGACTACTTTGAAAATACCCAGTGCATTGAATAAATATCGTCCAGCTCTTGGCGCTGTGCCGTGAAGTAAAATGCATGATAACACAGTGATAACTGCGATTACTCTTGTGTAACTCTCGTTTGTTTCTTTGACACCAGCGGCTAGCTGGATATACAGTCCAAAAGCATACGAGTTGCTGGTGGAGTGACTTAAACAGAGATAAGAAACTGCAAACGTCACAAGAGCAAGATGCTTAGGTCTACGAAATACTCGTTCCAGGTAGTTCTTTTCAGACCCAGATTTGGGTATTTCAACCCCGAATTCTAGATACACGTTCAGTCCCGAATATGCTATCAGACCACCAAAGATCCATATTACCAAACTCCAGCCTACTGAACCTGTTAATTCATAGACAGAAGATGGAATACTGAAGATCCCAGTGCCTATCATCTTATTCAGCATAAGAAAAGTGGCAGTGGGTATGCCCAGAGTCTTCCTATGAGCATGGCCATGTTCAGGATCACACGGCACTCCATTATCAATATCGCTATTATACACACTGTCGTAAGAAGCTATTGTCTGAGTATCGAACTCCTGGTCGACATGATTTCTATTCGGCTTGCCATTACCATTACTACTGTCTCTGCCATTACTACTGTTTCTGCCATTGCGGCTACTCCCACTCTCTTCGCTATTTCTGCGATTTCTGTCTGGCAGAAGAGCGGCACCATCTGCTGCTGACAGATGCCGACTAAGCAGGCCAGAGGTCTCAGAAGCCATCTCACGAGATAATCGCGCCTATCACCACACGTACAGTGTCTCCTCGTCGACCAAAACAAGTAAATCTCCCTCTCACCAGCGAGAAATCTAAATTAATCAATCAGATCAAATTGCCAAAAACAGGATTATCTACAATTATATAATCCCACTCCAATCCACGCCAAATTGCTTCTGATCCTTATCTTGCATATGCACAGTCACATGTTCTTGCGTTACTCGTGCCTTGCGAGCGTCTCCCCCCACGGCCCATGTGTGGCCCTGATTTCCGCAATTCATCCTGCTAATGGCACTATCTGTCCTTCCTTCCAGCATACAGAGTAGCAGGGGTCATTGGCTTTTTCTATTTCTCTACAGAGGAACTCCCCTGAAATCCGCTAAATTGTGCTGCCGCACTCTACCAGCGTTATCAGTAAACCTAACCCTCAAACATCGGGGTCCGACTGAGCAGTGGTTTCTGGCCCTGCCTCCGGCGGCTGGGGCGTTGCCCCAGACCCCGTTGTGCTCGCTGCGCGAGCGTCCTATACAGCTGGCTTGTATGCAGAAATATCCTTCTTACTGGGGAGCAGTTTGAACCTGCCATTCAACAAGCATGTTTAAGGCCTGCAGGGGCTCCGACCCTGCATACTTATTCTTAGCCAGACTCAGGGGGATCTCAAACACAGCCCTTAATAGATAACTTTGAGTCTTGGACGCCAATGGAGTACTGGCATGCGACTCAATATATTCCTTGGGCAATTTTCGAGATCCAGGCCTGCTCCAGATCTGCCTCCGGCGGCTGGGGCTCCGCCCCAGACCCCGCTGCTCCTGCTTCGCAGGAGTTACTCTGGCCCCCCAAAGCTCGACTCGAGCGTAGCGAGAGGAGCAACGGGGTCTGGGGCAGCGCCCCAGCCGCCGGAGGCAGGCAGTTGACAGTCATATAATGTGCTTTCTAAATTTAACGTGCACATTGCAGCTTAGCACCTTGCGGAAATGTGAAGGTTATACTCAAATAAATAACAAGGTACACACTTTGTAAAGGGCTCTTATTTAAAAACTAGTTATAGCAGAAGTGGTTTCAAATAAAATTTATCTTCAAATGGCTGATTAGAGAGGATGAAAGTCTACCCAGGTAGCAGTCCAGAGTAGCTCCCGTTGGACACAGGTTAGGGTAAACATCAGATTGAGGCGATCTCGACTACCCCTGAGCACGGCCCTCGAGGCATAGGTGAATCAATAAATAAAACATCAGACCATATATAATATATTATTATTTCTTTTGCAATAAAGTTTCGATACGCCTATTAATATCGCTGGCGATATGCCGATGCCAAGCTGGATCACGGTACCCTTTCTAATAGCGGCAGAGCTTCACATACTCGGTTATTAATTGCGGTAGCGAGATAAAATATAGCAGTAGTGATTTTGCTGACTACTGCATATAGGGGCCCGTTGATTAGATGGTAGCCAAGTAAATGAAAAGTATATAACAACACCTCCATCTTTGAGCTCTCGCTCCCTCGACGTGACGACTCGAGCGCAGCGAGAGGAGCCACGGGGTCTGGGGCAGAGCCCCAGCCGCCGGAGGCACTGCGCAACAGCCAGTAGATCTGGGTTAAAGAAATTACTCTAGGTAAATATGTGGTAATATACAGATATCTAAGGGTAAGCAGGACCCAGAACAGCAGTGAGCAGACCAGAGCAGAGCAGAGCAGAGCGTAGATGGGCCTCAACGTGAAAAATACACAAATAAGTAACGAGTGAAGGAGAGAAGGAGCGAAGGAGCGAAAAAACGTACGAGAAGAGATAAACGGACCAACAACGTCACGTCTGGGCCAACAGGGATCAGAACATGTTGCGCCATTCCCGTCTGCCATTCCCGTCCATCGCATATATCCTGACAAAGTCAGTGGCCGGAATGTGTGGGGTTCATATGCAGGTAAAGGATTCTCAGGTGATTTTAGCAGCGAAAACCGGCTGGTGAAGATGCAGGTCGAAAATGAAATTTTTACTTTGTTCTGATTGGCTTGCACCAGCCAGAAGCGAGAACCAGCTCACCAGCTGCAAGACACACAACGCGGCTGAACAAGCTCTCGACGAATTAACCATACAAAAAAAAAGATAACCCATCAGCACCACTCACAGTAGCCATACACATTATATCACATCATCATCACCACCCCTCAGGACAATTTCCCTCATTTCACTAGTGGACTCTAAACATAATGTAAGTTGAAGATAATATTCGCGTATTACGAAGGAGCCAGGCAGAAGAAAGAGGCTATCATCTTCCATCTCCGTCAGCTGTGTCTTGTTTCGTCTGACAATGGAGCTGGCTATCAATTCTCGTACGAGCGATGGACCAGAGCTGGAACCACAATTGTGGAAAATAATGATCACCTGGCACCACCACAGCTACCTAGTAACCCTTGATAACAAATCATCACCACCACCACCACAAAGTCCTAGTAGCACCTCTCACAGTAACCACCTCTTCCTGTCCAGCACTGAACCCTCGATCCTCAGCTCGCATCTGCTGTACCTCCACTCCACTTCGCTCACCCTGCCGCTTCACCCCACCGAGACCAGCCAACAGCACCTAGCCACACACCGCCCTCCTCCTCCTCATTCTTCAACATGTTTGGCCATCCCACGCTTTCTCCTCGAGCTTCGCTCGAGGAGCCACGGGGTCTGGGGCGTAGCCCCAGCCGCCGGAGGCACACCCAGCCCCTACATCTCGATTGAACACACAATACTAACACCTGTTTCTAGAATGCTTCGTGGATTCAGATCTGTCGCCGTCGCTAGACCCACTTTAGCCCGTGCCGCTGCCCCAGTGGCCCGCCGTCAAGCCCATGCTATCTCGAACCCCACTTTGGTGAACCTCGAGAGCCGTTGGGAGGCCATGAGCGAGGAGGAGCGTTCTGACATCGTTGCCCAATTGGCTGAGAGACAGAAGGGATCCTGGGCTGAGCTGACTGTTGCTGAGAAACGCGCTGCCTGGTACATCTCGTACGGCGCCTGGGGCCCCAGAAAGCCATTGCACGCTCCCGGTGACACCGGCAAAATCGTCAAGGGCATCGCCGTCGTCATCATTGCCGCTGCCACTTTGTTCACCACCATCAGATTATCCTCGCCATCTCTACCTCACACCATGAGCAAGGAATGGCAAGAGGCTGCCAACGAAAAGCTTGCCGAGAAGAACGCCAATCCTTTCACCGGTTACAACCAAGTCCAATCGCCCTCCAGACCCCTTCCTGATGACGAATAAATGTCCAATTGCACCATCGCCGGCTGATCCACACATCCGGCCACTCATAATTGCCTCATTTTGTTTTTCTAACTTATTATTATTTGTTTTCTCTCTTCTCTAATCAGACCATTGATAGTTTAGCTAGAAAATACAAAAATTACTCTGTCTCCCTCGCTGGCCATGGCCATGTGCCTCCGGCGGCTGGGGCGCTGCCCCAGACCCCCGTGGCTCCTGCTTCGCAGGAGATGGCGTGAACCGTGAATACGTAAGACTTGGCCTCCGGCGGCTGGGGCGCTGCCCCGGACCCCGTTGCTCCTGCTTCGCAGGAGATTGCGAGGACCGTGGTGCTGTCGTTTGGTGGGATGCTGGTGCTGTTTTAGTACTTGTGCTTCGCGGTTTGGGCATCGCAGTCGTATCGACTCGAGCCAAGCGAGAAGAGCTACGGGGTCTGAGGCAGAGCCCGATGCTCCCTGCTTCGAGGAATTGCACGGATCGTAGCAGTCTCGACTCGAGCGGAGCGAGAGGAGCAGCGGGGTCTGGGGCAGAGCCCCAGCCGCCGGAGGCACCAGACCACCTCAGTGCCTTTGGAAGGAATATTATTAGCTAGATCTAGTTGCTACAGGGCTGACTAGAACATGATCACACCGACACCACCAGGTCTGCGTTCTATGTTTCGATCTTTTTTGGAGATACCGCCGTGGATGGGGAATCCCTTGTAGTTGAAGAGATAGTAGTTCAAGAACCCGTCGCCAGCCCCGAATTTCAGGTCCTCGAGGAAGAGCGCGTTGTCTTGCACTGAGAGGGCGTTGAAGACGTCGAAGTCCTTGGCCTTGGCGAGGATTAATGCATTTTGAAGCAGGACAAACAGTCTGCTTTTGAGTGCCGACTCGTTTTCACTCGTCTTCTCTCCCAGTCCGGCTGTGGTGGCATAGTAAAAGAGGTATGCGACGTTGATTGAATCGTACTTGGAGTTGCCCAAGACTGTGGATTCAAGGCCGTAAAAGGAGACAAAGTCGGTGATGGTATTCTCGCTGTCAGTGACAACGTAAGAGTAAATGACTTTATCGGCTTCAGCACTATGGACTGAATCGAGAAGCCAGTGTGCTGTTTCCTCTTCACTGAATCTAGGAACAAGATCGTATCTGTCCAAAAACTTATTGAGAAGCTTGTGGACCTGGGGAGCGTCTTCGATAGTCATGGGACGAAGGTTTTCTAGGGTTTGTTGCGAGGGCAGTGCAAACTTGGCTACTTGCTTAGCAGCAGTAGAGTTGGAGGGAAGACCCACAAATCCAACATCGCGAAGTTTTGGCCAATTGATAGATCTGTGATAATATCTAGCAGTGCTGATTGGGGATGGCAGAACAATACCAGCAGTGTAAAGAGCTTGCCAAACTCCAGTGA
This sequence comes from Sugiyamaella xylanicola (nom. inval.), assembly GCA_001939105.2. NCBI lineage: Eukaryota > Fungi > Ascomycota > Dipodascomycetes > Dipodascales > Trichomonascaceae > Sugiyamaella > Sugiyamaella xylanicola (nom. inval.). The sequence goes on from MQSX02000021.1 coordinate 261,924, forward strand.
GGTTGACTCGACGAGTGACTTCACGAATCAGAACTGGGGCTAATCTCTTTGATCTGAGCTTTTTATGAACACATAAAAAGTTGATTTCAGCCACCGGGATATCGGGATTATTTCTGAGACGTAGAGTCCCGGGAATACCAGAAATAAAAGCAATTAGCTTACCAGTGTCCTTGACACGGACTCCAATATTCCACTCTTTGACCCATCCTGGAGGTTTCAAGCCCCAATCGAGGAAAGCAGGCGAGTACTTGAATCTGAAGGCCTCATCATCGTCCTCGATGTAGTTTGCATATAGTAAATCGTAAATCTCCTGAACTTTATCAGGTTGCGAGATGTCTACAGTGGACCATTCAAAACCAGCAGGCAATGGAGAAGGCTCTTTAGGGACATCGTCCACTGTCTTCGTATCAATAGGTCCCTCGACATCAATCGCATCATTAAACTTCGTGACCGGCTGGGTCTTCCAGAACTTGTACTGGTCCAAAGGCTTTGGCTCGGTTTTCTTTTCGGGCATAGACAAGAGCTTGAACAGATCCTCCAATCTCATACCAGTTGTTCTCGGTGGCTTCGAGTCACTCGAGGACACCGCAGCGGCATTGCCCTGAGCAATCTCAGTGGATTGCTCCACAACTGGAGTTTCTTCCTTAACTTCCTTTTTATCAGAGTCAGACATTCTAATCAACAATGGATCAATGACGGGTGAATCCAGATTCGCTTCGGTACGCCGTAAAGCTGACGAAGGGCACTCATTTTGAGCCGTGTCAACAGCTGCGATCATCGTTATAACGAGAGCTTCGTGAGATCTTTCGCCTCCGGCGGCTGGGGCTCTGCCCCAGACCCCGCTGCTCCTCTCGCTTCGCTCGAGTCGAACGTCGAGAGTCCTGAATCTCCTGCGAAGCAGGAGCTACGGGGTCTGGGGCAGTGCCCCAGCCGCCGGAGGCACTGCTCTCACTGATCTGAGGACCATCCGCATGAAAAAGTGGAACAGGCAGTAGTTCACTAACCATTTATCTATAGAGGCTCCCAGAAACGGCCAATGCTAGCACTATAATGGTACTTTGAAGGAGGTGCTTGGATCGTTAGAGTAAACGGGTTCGTAGGGGACGATATTAATCGCACAATTGACCCCCTGAGAAGACACAAGTCACATGACCTTGACACTGCAATGATAGCGGTTAGGGCTCACTTCACAGTAATATTTTTTTTATATGCAGATCCCTGAAATTTCAGACCGTCTGTTAAGATATTTGTTGGAATATTTGTTTAGAACATTTGTTAGAGCACTTGTTTTGCAATACTTCTTACAGATTCTGTTGAGGATACTCTTAGAACTAGCAGGCAGTTTTTTCAACAATGATCTCTGCTACAAGATGGGTCCCTAAGGGCTTTGCCGCAGAATTCCCAGTCAAGTATGATTTGGATGACGAGGAGGTCGAGCGCATATCTCATTTAGCCAAGCTACAATTGAAAGATGCTCAGGAGGCTTTAGAGGAGGCCAAGGGCCAGGATGCTGATGCTACTGAAGAGGAGGCTGCTGAAAATACTGAAGTTGCCGCTGAAGCTGACAATACCGCTGCTGCTGAGGCTGATGCTGAGTCTGAGACCACCAGTGCTTCGAAATCTAAATCCAACACAGATGACATTGATGTCGATGAGGACGACGACCTGAAAGAATACGATTTAGAGAATTACGACAATGATGACGAGGAGGCTGAGAGCCAGAAAATGGGAATGTTCAATGGCGTTCAATCTCTTGCATACTACGAACCTGGTGAGAAAGATCCTTATATCACGCTTCCAAATGCTGAGGACGAGGAAGAAGAAAGAGAGGAACTACAGATCCTACCCTCTGATAATCTCATTCTGGCTACTAAAACCGAAGACGAAATCAGTTACTTAGAAGTTTACGTCTATAATGACAACACCCAGACCAAAACCGACGAAGAAGATGCTATTGATGAGCCAACTTTGTACGTTCACCATGATGTTATGTTACCTTCGTTTCCACTCTGTGTTGAGTGGATTGGTTACCAAGCCGGTAACAAGGTTCAACCTTCAGGGCCCGATAGAGTAGGCAATTTTGCTGCCATTGGTACTTTCGAACCTGAAATCGAGGTGTGGAATTTAGATGTTGTAGATAGCGTTTATCCAGATCTTATCCTCGGGCAGCGTCCTGATAACGCCAACGACCCTCTCTCAGTTGGTCCTACAAAGAAATCTAAAAAGAAGCAGAAGAAACTGAATTCAAAGAGAAGAAACGACCAATACCATGTTGACGCTGTTTTGTCTCTATCAGCAAACAAACTTCATAGAAATTTATTAGCATCTGGGTCTGCTGACACCACTGTCAAGCTCTGGGATTTGAACAACGGCATCTGTGCCAAAAGTTTTCAGTTTCATGACAACAAAGTCAGTACTGTTGCATTCAATCCTGTCGAGGGTTCAATTCTGTTATCTGGTGGTTATGATGCTACTGCCATTGTATCAGACTTGCGAGTGAGCGGCTCTGAGGGTCAACGCAAATGGAAGGTTGATGGTGATATTGAGGGCAGTCTCTGGGCCAGCAATGGCAACGAGTTTTACATTTCTACTGAACATGGTCGCATTCACAAATTCGATGCCCGTCAAGAAGGCAAGAGTTTATGGACCCTTCAGGCCCACGACGACGGCATTACCAGTTTTGATGTTAATAACTTCGTAGACGGGTACATGGTAACTGCATCCACAGATAAAATCACCAAGCTGTGGAACCTCTCGCCTGCTAGTGGACCATCTCTCATCCTTTCGAGAGATCTCGACATCGGCAAGGTCTTCTCAGTGGGCTTTGCTCCTGATAAAGAGTCTGTGGGCCACGTGGTGGCAGCCGGTAGCCAAGGCATCGTCAGAGTGTGGGACACTCTTTCAAACAGAACCGTTAGAGGCAGTTTCGGAAAGCAGGTCTCCAGTCTTCGCAAAGAGTCTGCCAAGGAAATCATTGTCGGCGTCACTGAAGACGACGAGGACGAAGCTGAGGACGAGGCCGTCGAAGACGCCCAAACTGCCGGCGACTCTGACGAGGAAATGTAATTTATATATATATAGCTGAATAGCCAAACGTTTAGACTGAGCAGATTATAGGTGGGGAGACTTCGCCTCCGGCGGCTGGGGCTCCGCCCCAGACCCCGCTGCTCCTCTCGCTTCGCTCGAGTCGTTTAGTCCACGATCCTGACAACGAGGAGGAATCTCTTCCTATGCCCACGCAACGACTCGAGCGAAGCGAGAGGAGCAGCGGGGTCTGGGGCGGAGCCCCAGCCGCCGGAGGCCAAAGCCCACCCCCAGCGTGTCTGACTGACGTCGTAATAGGTATGAGTGAATAAATATGTTTAGATGTGCCTCTAATGAAGGGGCGCATGGTATGCTATGATCGTGGAGAGGTATGCGCTTGCGCCGGCCCAGCTACCCACAGATTTTATCAGTCGTGCTTTCGGCCATGTGGCTTTTAGTTCTCTTGTGATAGAAGAGTATAGTGAAGGGGATAACTCTATGCCCCCTGTGATGATGATGTTTTCTGAACAAGGACCCCGGAGGTCGGCGTTAAGACGGGAAATTAGTTTTGATATTAGTTTTGGAATACTCATCTCGTTGTCGTCAGGATATGGGTCGTCTTCACGAACAAGTACATTTTCTTCGATGTCACGTATTTGGTCACTAGAAAATATGGCTGTCAGTGTCTTTTGATGCTCGAAGTGACGCCATGTCGGTAGCGACTTAGATTCAGCCAGGGCAGCTTCTCGATATTTCTCATACAGTCTTTTTGTGGACCGCGTGCTAAAGTGAGCACTGTGGGCCAATTCGCGTAGGTCATAGACAGGGCTTATCACCGCCTCGTCCCAACCAAAGTCTACGACCAGCCCATGCTGGGAACCTGCTCCAATCACAGCGGTAACAGCAGAAGGCTGGAACGTAACCGACTTCACCTGGAGATCCAGTAGCAGAACTTGTCCTATCAGCTGCTTAAACGTATTGGATATTAGAGCATTCTCCAAAACGAATACTGAGATGTGTCTCGGTGTTACTAGTAGAGAACGTAAGAGGATTTCTTGCAAGACTTTCAACAGATACAACCGAGCTGGAGGCAGGTCCACGCCGTCCTCAGCGTCAGATCCAGGCCAAAGAGGGACATCCGTTTGATAAATTATCTGGGGAACAGGATCCCCTGGGAATCCAGCTCTGATTACTTTCTGGCTTATTTCGAGCAGCACAGAGGGCGACTCGAAGATATCAAGCGAGTCAGAGACAGACAACCTGCTCACAGCGCGACTCAGCCTTCCACTTTTAGATTTACTGGGTGATTTTGTGGGTGACGGAATTGGTGATCTCGACGATGCCGATACTGGTCGTTTGGCAGGCGACCTGGTGCCTATTGGTAGGCCCCTGTTTTGTGATGACATCCTAGCCGAATTGATTAATTAAATTGGGTAAATTCAGGGGAAGGTGGGGCTTCCAGTAGAGCGACCACTAAGCGCGACTGGAACACGCCTGAGCCAATATCACTCTCCGTCAATTTAGAAGCACAAACTTAGCCACCAGGTTCAAACTTCTTCTAGGTCAGAGTAATTACGAAATCCAGGAGGCCCGTTTGTACGATATTAGCTTGTGATGAGTAGGTTAAGTTGGCCTCTTTGTTGTGTTACTTCTGCATTGGTCTCAAGCGGGGCTGCTACCACGAAGGGTAACAAACAGCTCTGACTGACAGGAAGCAGGGTCTCATGCAACGACTCTAAATCACACCTCAAGCTCGTCGATACTCTACTTAGCTTATTGCTACAAAATGGGCTAGAAATGACAATGCTCAGAAATATTGTAATTAATATTTAAACCGACAAACAACTTAAAAAAGGTAAAGTAAAGGCGTATACAACCTAAGAGACACAATAAGCTGCAGCAGTAGTGGCATTGTTCTGTGCATGTGGGAGGATCCCCACTTCACTCTATGTCTCAAAGAGACAGCAGCCTTTTCGACACTCACCAGGTACAGGTGCCAATAGTTCCTGGCTGTTTGTCGTGGCATTCCTAAGAATCAGCGAAATTATGTTTTAGAGATTCCACTTTCCATTTGCGTAGCATAGACCCATATTGGTGCCAAGTATATGACCTGAGTTGCAACATTATTCTGTCGATTAGGGCTGAAACAGTTGCCAGATCTGTCTCCACCCTTAACACAGAGGTGCATATTTCACCAGGAAGACTCGGTCCTATGGTCAATCAATAGGAACAGAGCCATTATAATCGACATCTGGTAACTCTGCGTTTAAAGTTGAGTGACTCTTTGAGGAATATTTACAACAGTAAATTGATCTGAAAATTTCACAATAAAGTTCTTACACTACCAAAATCAGGATTGCAAGCTCCTAAATAGTCTACAGACTTACAGACCAGAATAAAGCAAAACAATCGTAGCTGATACTCAGGTTACACAGAATTTCGAAGAATCATTAGTTATAAATTGGCACTTGCAGTAACAAAATGACGGTATGTTGAAAGAATCAATACGTGGCGATGTCCTTCTGGTCTCCTTGAGGCTCTGTTACTCTGTTGGTAACCAGTATATTGTATTTATCGAACTATCACTCTTTCCTCCTCTTTGGCTTCTCTTTGATGCCTTGTTCGTTGTTCGAAACTGTTCTGAGAGTGAAGTTGACTGTTCGCAGAGTGAATTTCACTGTTCTCACTCAGAGTGACCTTGGCAGAGAGTGAGAGTGAAGTGAATGTGATCATGCGATGCCTCTTGGACTGGCAATTTGGCAGACACTATATCGATCACTTATGTTAGCCACATCCTACACCATTAATCCTATAAGAACACTACTAACAAATTTAGTCTTCTCCTAGAATGTTCCTTGATAATTCCCATTTGGGTGACCGCAGTCGGCTTGAAGACTGGAGAGTCAGAGGATACAACCCACTGGTATCGCCAGATCTGCTTCAGCATGATATTCCATTGACTCATAAATCCAAGGAAAATATCATCAAAGGTAGAGAGGACACATGTAAGATCCTAGATGGCAAAGACGATCGTCTTCTGGTCGTCGTTGGACCATGCTCTATTCATGATCCTAAGGCTGCTCTTGAATACTGTGAGAAGCTAGCTGCGACTGTGCCTGAATTGTCTTCTGATTTACATATTGTCATGAGAGCCTACCTAGAAAAGCCCCGTACCACTGTCGGTTGGAAGGGTCTTATCAACGACCCCGATATCGATGGCTCGTTCCAGATCAACAAGGGATTAAGAATCTCAAGAGAGTTGTTCGTGAAATTGACTGAACAGCTCCCTATTGCTGGTGAGATGCTGGATACTATCTCACCCCAGTTCTTGTCTGATCTCTTCTCAGTTGGTGCAATTGGCGCTCGTACCACCGAGTCTCAGCTGCACAGAGAACTGGCTTCTGGTCTGTCTTTCCCTATTGGTTTCAAGAACGGAACTGACGGTGGTCTTGATGTTGCTGTTGATGCTGTCCGAGCTGCTGCCAACCCCCATCACTTCCTCTCTGTCACGAAACCAGGTGTCGTAGCTATTGTTGGAACTGACGGCAACGACGACAGTTTCGTTATCCTTCGAGGAGGCAAGAACGGCACGAATTTCGACGCCGTCTCGGTGGCTGCTGCCAAAGAAAAGCTGGAAAAGGCTGGTTTAGTGAGTGACTCGCGACCAGGCCCCCGAATCATGATCGACTGTTCACACGGAAACTCGTCTAAAAACCACAATAACCAACCCATTGTGGCCGAGGCAGTTGCCGAACAAATCCGCAACGGCGAAACAGGCATTTGCGGCGTCATGATCGAGTCCAACATCAACGCCGGCCGCCAAAACGTGCCTCCCGCCGAAGAAGGCGGCAAAGACGCTTTAAAATACGGAGTCTCCATCACAGATGCCTGCATCGACTGGGAGACCACCCTCAAAACCCTCCAAAACCTGGCTGCCGCTGTCCGCACCCGACGAGAGGCCAGCTCCCACAAAAAGGCCAAACTCTCGGCCTAGACCCTGTATATGTCTCTGTAAATTATTATAACTCTTTATTATCATTTTGGAGGTCTGCCTGCCTCCGGCGGCTGGGGCGCTGCCCCAGACCCCGCTGCTCCTCTCGCTACGCTCGAGTCGAACTCGCCTCCTCTCAGCTCCGCGAAGCGGAGCACAACGGGGTCTGGGGCAGCGCCCCAGCCGCCGGAGGCAGGTCCTGGACCCTGAGGTCCTTCGGACATAGGAGTTAAAGATTACTGTGTACGGAAGAGTGATTGTTTATGTACGGCTGGATGTCGCGATGTAAACAGGCGAGGTAGACGTTTTCCCCTGAGATTCGAGTGAGAGGGGAGATGGAGTTTGCTTCGAATTTCTCGTTCTACCGCTGTTCTCCACAGCTTTCAGCGTCGGGAGAGTACGTTGCGTATGTGTATGGGTCCAAGTTGGTTGTGCGGTACACGGGCTCACTGGGGACGAAGAGTGTCATCCAGCTGCCTCGAGAGTTCGCTCAGAACGTATTTCTCGTCAGGTGGGACAAGTGTATGAAACACAGCCCCGAGCAGAGGCTGGCGGTTGCGACAAGAAATGAGATCCGTACTTTCTCGCTTAAAAAGCATGCTGCAATTGGCGAGGGAATGGAACCTGATAAGTTGACTGGAAACTCGCTGATTCTGACGGGCAAGGACGAAATCGCTAATGTTCAGTGGCTCTCTGCTGACGCTCCTAATGGGGTTGGCCAGATCGTTAGATTGGCAGTATTTACGAGATATCATTTAGATGTCAGGATTTGGTCTTCCAGCGGAGTTGAAATGGAGATTCGGAGTCCAAAGTTTGCGAAGTTTGTGAGCGACTCGCCTATTTTGAGCTTGGATGGCTCGAGCAATCGGTTCTCAGTAGTATCACGTTTCACTACTACCGATGTTTTGTACAACTGTAGACTTACAGCGACCGATGCTGATGACGAGCAGGTAATTCCTCTGAGGCAAGCGCTGGATATTGTGGATTTGAAATGGTCTCCTAGTGGGCTCTGGCTGGCTGCGGTAGATAACCCCATAGCAGGATACGATGTTCATCTTTGGGCTGCTGATGGCACATTTCTGCATACTTTGAATGACACCACTGGATCTATATTTTCCACTGCCCTTAATAATACAACACCATCGTCACGCCGTAAAGAAGAGTCTGTACGGAACATACCATCTGCTGCGTTTCCTACTTGTCTTGAATGGGCTAATGTCTTCAACGATCCAGGACAGCGCGATATCGAACTTCTAGTAGTTGGTGACAGCGAGAACCGTATCTCAATTTTTGATATAAAGACCTGTCAGCCGATAGGCATACTTATACACGGTTCTGTCTATAGAGATTGCTGTTTATGGGAGGAGTATCTGTCGCCAGAATCGCATCAGTTTGAATATCGCATGGTGAGACTGCCGTTTATATTTACCGACGATAAACATATCCCAATCACCTCAAAGTTCAATGAAAACGAGCGAAGCGCCATTAGGGGTGTCATTTCAGTGAATATTTCGAATAACGGCCAACTGCTAGCATCGAGAGTCCATTCATATCCCAATGTGGTCTGGATCTGGTCAATTGCAAACGCACAGGCTCCAGATTTGATTGCTATTATTTCGCATATCTACACAATCAAATCAGTAGCTTGGAAGTCCGAAAGCACCACGCCACTACTACTGATAACTCCGCACGAAAGCACTGCTCTTGGTATTTGGAGCTATGAAAACCAACTCGAGCCGAAAATAATAGATTTAAGCTCTCAGTTTCAGACATCGTTGCTTGGAGCTAGTATGATAGAAACTACAGGTGATAGCGATACATTGCGATTACTGGTCTGGACGAGAGATAGCTTTTCAATAGGCGGTTCTGGAAAAGACGATGACATGGAAGATAGTGAAGGAGAAAATCCAAATAATCAGGGCGATATGAATGTAAACGAGCATTTCACTAATTATCGACAACAGTATTTAAGAGGAAGCAAGTCCAATCCCCGATTCAACCAAGTTCGGCATAATCACATGCCTCTGCTCAGTCCTACACTTCCGCAGGACGACGATACCCATGTCAAACTTCTGGCTGATATTGTGCAGCAATCTGAGTGGATTCAAGACTCGACGGCCGTGCCTGTAGAGGATACGTTTCATAACAAAGTAAAGCATTAATTAAGCTTACAAAAATATAGGAGGGGCCCGACGACAAGCTGACACATAGCAGCAACAACCAAAACAAGAAAATAAGACCAGTTCCTGGACAAGAATATATTTGAATCTTATCTATTCAGGATTCTCCAATTCTGGCAGTTAGTATTCGATATAGACTCAAGTACCCGTGGTTTTGTACTTACTCTGGATTTTAGACTGGAGCATTTCGTTCTCGACGGTAAGACTTTCCATTTTACGACGACAGAGCCCGAGCTCGACCTCCAGTTTTGAGGCTCTGCCCTGGGATAGCAGAGACTAATATTGTTAGCACCAAGTATAAACTGGATATCGGATGGTACTTACACCTATGTGATCATTCTCGCTCTTCAATGTCTTGAGGCGAACAATGATTCTATGAGCAATTTCAGCTACGTCCATTTTCATTTCGGAAATTATATTTTGGACCTCTTTGTCATTACTTCCACTTACAGCCACTGCTGTAACCAATGACTCCAGCTGTAGCTTGAGATCAGAAATAATACCTTCCTTCTCCTCCAAGGACTTGGCCATGATACGAAACTCGTTTTCAATAACGGGATCGAGATGGAGCTGGTTATTGTTACCAATACCTGCAAAATGTGTATTACCAATGTTGCTGTTGTTACCTTGAATTTTATTAGTTGGGCTTTTGAAAGTTTGGCTCGGAACATTGCCCATGTTCATTGACGATCGCGGGGCATTCATAGAAGGTGAAGACATGAAGTCGTTAGATGAGTCACTATCAACAACAAAACTTAAATCAGGTTGAGTAAAGTTGAAAGAATCGTGATACTGGCTTGGATGATTATCCTGACGACTGGAAATCGAGGAGGGCGGCATAGATGGAGGGATATTGAAACCACCAAATCCGCCTGACCAGGGATTAGATGCCATTCCAGCAGAAGCAGGGCTTGCCCCACTGTTTCCAAGAGACTGAAAAGAGCCAATAGAATCAAAAGAATTCTTGGGGGTGATTGCACTGTAGAAATTGGTGCTCGAAAACTGATTTGCTGAACCACCACTAGCAGATTTACCTTGCATAGAGGGCACTTGACCTTGACTGACCTGTCCAGGTTGGCCATTAGAGTTCTGAGGGCCCTGGCCAACAGGGTTACCTTGGCTGCCAGGGTTCATCGCTACAGCGCCGTATCTATTCAGCTGAGGGTTCATAATATAGAGCGCAATATGAAATAGAACCCTGTTAAACAAATGTTAGTACAATATAACTCTCAAATCTAAGCAAGCCTACTATGAGCGCAACATATACTCACACACACACACCAAAACCTATTTATCCAATAACAGTACCAGTCCAGCGTCGACGATGCAAAATTAATGAACAACAGTAAATAATGTTCTATATGTATAAATTGGGAACGACCCCATATTAGTAGTACAGAAGTGATCGACAGGTCCCTTGCAACTGGTTACAAGTGACATGTACCCCTGAGCTGAGCTGCATCAGATCTGATCCATGTCAGCAGCGACTACCAGTAGGACATGCGACACGCGCTACAACGACCACAAAACCAGGATAAGAACGAAGGTGGAGATCTCATCATTCAACTGTAAGGATAAAAATAGAAAATACTAGCACCCAGCTCTACTGCCTGATCAGTTGCACCTGTCTGCAGACCCTGCGTCGCGAGTGGCATTGCGCCTCCGGCGGCTGGGGCGCTGCCCCAGACCCCGCTGCTCCTCTCGCTCCGCTCGAGTCGAGACGTCGACGGTCCTAGCAAACTCCTGCGAAGCAGGAGCCACGGGGTCTGGGGCAGCGCCCCAGCCGCCGGAGGCAGTCGACCCCCGCCAGGGTCATCGGTTTTTCCGAGACAGGTGTTTAGGGCTGACTTCCTGAAATGGACATATAATGGAAGTTGCCTTATCAGTGGCCGATAACGCAAAGAAGTTCTCCACATTTAGCTACCTCTTCGGAACGCTGTGGATACCTGTTTTTGCGGCTTTGTCAGACCAATTGTTCCTTCTAAAGAGACTTCGATTGTTAGACGGCATTTTGGTTATAACAAGAGTCTGGTACTCGGGGTGGATCAAAGATATATGAGTTTAATGTGTGCTGGACACTGTTAATAAGATAAGAAAACGTGATCTGATTTGTAAAGTTGTGGCAAGGCCCCATTCTTAATTATCTGCCATTGACAATTGAGGATTTTGCGTACTCATTTGTTAAAAGTCTGTTTGGTGCTAGTTTGAGAATCATTGTGGTAATTGCGTGCCCTGGTTAGGATGATTAAACCACCTTCTCGTGGTGTGAGACCTCGGCCATTGAGGCTGAACCGCATTCTGAGATCTGGCTTAGACGACATTCATATTATTGGTGGAATTGGCAACAAATGGCAGAGTCATTCCGATTCCAATGCTAATGGCAAATCGGATGCTGGACCAACCGGAAACCCGTCCTCATCGGACTCGCAATCTGAGCAATATCATCCATCTTGGCCTTATTTCAACAAATCATTGCTTCGAGTGTCGAGTCCTACTGAGGCCTTCAATATGATTCCAAAATGGATGAAGGCTGTCAAAATGGCTATCCCCTTTTCTCCAAAGACGGCTCACGAGTGGTGGGAGACGTCCAATTGGCATCCTTTGCTCACTCATCGACCTTCTGCTGCCTTCGGAGCACAAGACCCCATATTTGAAACAGCCTGGCCATCTAAAAGGCCTCATATTACCTATCATCATTTCAAGTGTCATGCAAAACCTGGAGGCAGAGGTCGGAGTGCTCTTTGGTTGAAATATAATATCAGCAAAGAAAGTAGTCTTCGAAACCTGCGTGAAGAAGAAGAGCGCTATCGTAAAGAACATGAGTCGTTCACGGCTGATGATACTAATTATGAAGAGATTGATCTTATTTCTTTGAAGAAGAAAGTGAAGTCAGAGGATGCGAAGCCAGATGAGGTGAAGCTTGGCAGGGAAGTGAGCTCGAACGAATTTAAATTGGCTCTGGATGAGACGGAACCAGTAGATAGTACTACTGTCAATGAGGGTTCCAGTACCGCTGCCAGCATCAACACAACTGAGTCAAAGTCTTCAGATACTTCGGATAGCGCTTGGTCTTCAAAAGGTGGTCGAGGCGCAGGAGGGGTTTCTGAGGGATCATCTCGAGACGGTTCTGGCGCAGGATCTGGAGCAGGATCTGGAGCCAGTTCTGGAGGTGACGGCGATGGAAAGAAGAATCCGCCCTTTCCAGAGGGAAAATTGGACCCAGCCTCTTATCTTTCAAAGAGACAGCGGAAGAAAGCTAGAGCGGCAGCAGCTGCAGCAGCACGCCCAACAGCAGAACCAGGTACAACGAATCCAGGGTCAGTTGAAAATCCAGCTATATCACTGGCAGAGCTGCGGTCGCCAATCTCTGTTCCTACCGAATCAGTAGAAGAATCGGAGGCCATTGACTGGTCTCGTGAATCTTCACTCACGGCAGAACCCCCCTCTACTGGTCCAGTCAGTAGCGAGATAGCAGCAGAAGCTGAGTCTAGTGCAAATTATGCCACTGAATCCACTGCATCTGAGACATATGCCTCCAGCCATGAACCAGTTGCTTCTGAGACCCTCTCCTCCAGCCCCGAGCCTCTAGCATCTGAGACTTTGGATCCCATTGCTGAGGAGTCGATCTCAACTGAGCGTAGTGTATCTGATACTAAAAGTGGGGATGTAGAGGAATCTCATTTGGAGGCTGACACAAAGGAAGCTTCTGAGTTTGGTGCGACTACCTCTGGGGCTGAACCAACAGAGCCAACTCTATCCCACGAGACTCCACTTGATGCCACGAATAGTCCTCTGCTGAGAGATGATGACAACACACTACCTCGTCACACAGCCTCTGTGGATGCATCTGAGAATGTTGTTCTGCCTACTGAGCCTGTACAGCCTCCTCACCACGAAGCTGAGCAGCCGACACCATCAGAACCACATCATCCTGGCTATCCTGTGGACAACGAAAAAGTTATCAATGACACATTTTCTCCATTAGAAACCCCAAGTTCCCACCCAATTAGTCCTCAAAGAGTGGATACCGTTACTGCTAGTGATCTTCTTAAAGGTCTTAAACTGAAAGAGAAATACAAGGACTCGTCAAAAGATTTTGAAAGGCTTCTCTCACTGGTGGAGACAGAAAAGTACGATGCAGAGAAAAGAAAGTCGTTTACCAGTCCTGCTCGACTTAAACGTGACGAACCAGAGACACCAATCCAGAAAGACAGCTCTATTCCTTCCAGCATTCCGTTATCCTCGATCCCACTTGAGGCTCAGGATATCCGCCATCTCCAGGATGCACTCAAAGAGGCCAAAGCTGATGGTGAAAAGCATGCGCAGGAAATGTTCAGAATTGAGAACGCTCTTGATTATACCAAATCTGTCACCTCAAAGCGCCCTAGATCCATTGAATCTGGCAATTTCTTCACTCCTGTCAACAGAACATTACCACCTTCAACCAAGCCCAAAAGTGGAACTGCTTACGAGTACATAATAGTGACGCCCAACCAGAAGTTCATTCGCACTCGTACACTCCCATTCAAAGACGACAATCCACGCCGTGACCTATTTTCTGCTCTGTCTGAAATGTCCGACCCCGCTCTGTATCTTAAGACCATCGCCAAGCTCGAGAAGGGCAACTGGAAATGCATTGGTGGTGGAGGTCCTGGAAGACTCCTCGTCTTCGAGCGCCAATACAACCCTGTCAAACGATTTTCCAAGCTTTTGTTGAAATTGACTGGCTCGTTCATAGGCGTCGTCTCTCTGGCAGCTGTCATTGCGGTCATGATCGAAAGCCCCTTCTAGCTGAGGAGAACTACAGGAAGCAAAACTTATATATTTTATATCTATTAACAATTTATATTATTTGAAAGCTCACCGTGTCTGTCGCAGCGTGCCTCCGGCGGCTGGGGCTCCGCCCCAGACCCCGCTGCTCCTCTCGCTACGCTCGAGTCGTTCGTCGGCCTGTCGTGGCAAGAGCTGAAAGTGACAACAGCTTCGCCAGCTGGGACCCTGGACTTTGCTACTTCTTCGCAGAGCTTTACTCCCCATATTACATTAACAAGTCTTGAACCTTTAAATCGGTGCGAGCAGCGTTTGCTGCCGGCACTGCTCCACCATGGTGTGCCCCGGCCCAGCCAAAAACTCCTGCGAAGCAGGAGCTACGGGGTCTGGGGCAGAGCCCCAGCCGCCGGAGGCAAAATCAGCTGTAAGTAGTTGTGGTTTATTGTATACAGTATATACTATGATAGAGTAAAATAAAAAACTAATAATTAAAGGCTCAGGGCGTCCTTGATGAAGGCCTCTTCTTCGGCCAAGTGGACCTTCTTGGTACCGGCGGCGACACTTGCAGATGGGGGTCTGCCGGCGTATCTCAGAACAGCTCCCTTGTAGTGCTCAGTCTCGGCAAAGGTAGTGGCGAAACGTGGGCTGACAAAGCTCCAGGCACCAGCGTTGAGAGGCTCTTCTTGACACCAAACAATGTCTTCAAGATTGGGGTATGAGTCGAGCACCTCCTTGATTTGGGCAAATGGGAAGGGGTGGAATTGCTCGATCTTGACGAATGCAGTGTCCTTGATTCCGTTGGTCTCACGGGCCTTGTGCAAAGCAGTGAAGACTTGGCCGGAACAGAGGACAAGACGTTTCGTTTCCTCCTTAGAGTTAATAGAGACACCGTGCTCAGCGTCTTCAATAATCCATTGGAAGTGCGAGTCGCCAGTGAAGTCCTCAATAGAAGAACGAGCCAATGGGTGACGTAACAAAGACTTGGAGAATGACAATACAAGAGGCTTTCTGAAAGCTCTGTGCATCTGTCTTCTCAGCAAATGGAACAAATTAGCGGGGGTCGATGGGTAGGCAATTTGCATGTTGCAGTCTTGATGTTGACGTTCGAGCTTGTCGGGAGATGGGAACACTCTGGGGTCCTCATTAGCAAGTTGGAGGTAACGTTCGATTCTTGCAGAAGAGTGCTCAGGACCTTGACCATCGTAACCGTGAGGAAGCGATAAAACAAGACCGGTTCTTTGAGCCCACTTGGATTCACCAGCAGCGACAAACTGATCGGTAATTACTTGGGCGGTGTTGGCGAAATCACCGAATTGAGCCTCCCAAATAACGAGAGCGTCAGGACTGGTCAAGGAGTAACCGTATTCGAAACCCATGACACCGTACTCAGACAAGGAGGAGTTGGAGATGACAAACTTATCAGGGTCAGGTCCAATGGTTTGCAATGGAACATAGGTCTTTTCAGACTGTTGGTCGTGCAACACAGCGTGTCTTTGAGAGAAAGTACCTCTTTCAACATCTTGACCAGACAAACGAACGTGGTATCCCTCCTTAACAAGAGAACCAAATGCAAGGGCTTCACCAGTCGACCAGTCGATATTTTGGCCTTCTTCAATGCTCTTAAGACGGGTGTTTAGAATACGTTTCAGGTTACGGTGCAGGTTGAAGTCTTCTGGAACAGTAGAAACAACCTTTCCGACCTCCTTGACGGTAGCCTCGTCAATAGCAGTAGGCAAGTGAGGTAAGATCTCAGTAGCCAACTCCTTAGGGGTCTTGAAACCTTCCCAAGCAGAGGAAACCCATTCCTTTTGAGTGGGAGTATAATCTTTCGATTTGCTGAAAGATTCTTCCAACAATTGCCAGACCCACTTCTTGTGTTCTTCAATATCTTCCTTGGTAAAAGAGCCCTCAGCAAGCAACTTCTCAACATAGTAGTTCAAAGCAGTATCTTTCTTGGCAATCTTTTGGTACATTAAAGGTTGAGTGAACGATGGCTGATCGGTTTCATTATGGCCGTACTTTCTGTAACAGACAATGTCGATAATGACATCGGACTTGAAGGTGGCTCTCCAGTCAGCAGCCAAGTTGAAAATAAAAGTAACTGCCTCAATATCATCACCATTGACGTGGAAAATAGGAGCCTCAATACCCTTGGCAATATCAGAAGGATATGGGGTAGATCTGGAGAATCTAGGATCAGTGGTGAAACCGATTTGATTGTTGATGATGATGTGGATAGTACCACCAGTGGAGTAAGCAGGCAAGGAGTGGAATCCAATGGTCTCATAAACAACACCTTGACCGGCAAAAGCAGCGTCACCATGCAACAAGACACCCATGGCCTTCTCATAGTTGCCCTCATCCTTCTTGTAGTGTTGAATGGCTCTGGTTTGACCAAGGACAACAGGGTCTTCAGCTTCTAAATGGGAAGGGTTGGCGACCAAAGAAAGATTGACCTTCTTACCGCTGGGAGTAGGACGTCTATAATTCATACCCAAATGGTATTTGACATCACCAGAACCTTCATCGAAACTAGCAGATCCAGCAAATTCGCTGAAAATAGACTCATTGGGCTTACGAACGACATTACTCAACATATTAAGACGACCTCTATGTGGCATACCAATAACGACATCTTCAATACCCTTGTCGACAGATCTATCAATCAGAGACTTCATACCGGGAACGGTGGTCTCAGCTCCTTCTAATCCGAATCTCTTATCATTAGGGAACTTGGACGACAAGAAAGTTTCAAACAAAGTAGCCCAGATAAGACGGTCCAAAATACGTCTCTTCTCGTCAACAGAGTACTTATATGGAACAGGGATTTCAATTCTCTCTCTGATCCAGTCACACTTGAAACGGTCGGAGATGTGGATATACTCTACACCATAACTACCGCAGTAGATTTTCTCACAAATCTCAATGATCTGACGAAGAGACTTTTGAGACTCTCCATCAGCAGCAAATCGAGGCAAAATACCGGGTCCAAGAGTGATCTTCTTATCGAGATCCTTCTCAGTGAAACCGTAGTGCTCCAAAGTCAACTCCTTAGGAACGTTGTGTTTACTATCAGCACCAAACGAGATGCCCAAAGGATCGATCTTGGCCTTCTGATGACCACGTACCTGGTAAGCACGCACCAAAAGCTGGATCTTCAAGTGATCAATAATACCATTGCCAGCACCACTAGCAGCACCGCCTTCGGCACCACCAGCAAAAGTTACTACACCACCTGAAGGGGTAGGAACAATAGTGGGAGGAGCACTAAAGGCCTCACTGCTGGGCTTGCCGCCCTCAATGTTCTTGAAATACGATTGCCACGAGACATGGACGCTGCTGGGATCCTCTCTCCACGCAGAGTACATCTCATCAATATAATTGGCATTGTTCGACTGTAGAAACACGTCGTCCCCGCTCGACTAAACTGTTAGCTATTGATCATTGGGTGGTGGCCTTGCGCCTCCGGCGGCTGGGGCTTCGCCCCAGACCCCGTGGTGCTCGCTCCGCGAGCAGGGGTACATTGGCGGACGATGAATATTGGAGGGGCTGAATCTGGCGAAGCTGATAGAGAACAAAGCCAGCAGTCAACCTCATCGATACAATAGATTGAGGCCCATCGAGCTCCGACCATAGATAACACAGAGGTGGCAATACCACAGAGACACTATCTACTGAACAAAACAAAACAAAACAAAACACGACTCAGTCGGATCCGACCCAACTTCACCACAAACCACCCCCCCACCACAACTCTCCAACACCCATCAAACTACCCAACCGACCCACGCTGCTCGCGAAGCGAGCACCACGGGGTCTGGGGCGAAGCCCCAGCCGCCGGAGGCAACCCCACCCCAGCAATTGCCCAGGAATGACAAATACTCACATAGCATCGACGACCAATGGCAGGAGAGACCTGGGAAAGACCGAGACCACGACGGAACGCGGCGGCTCTCAATGGCACTCTCGAGGCTCTGCGTAACATTTTTCCTTTCTGTCGCTAGAACACAGAAAAAACAAGAACAAAAACAAGTGGAAACAGATGTCGTAACAACAAAAATCGGCTCCTGTCTCTGTGTGGGGTTTAAATTTTATCGTCCACACCGGTCCGCCATATATAAAGAATTGCTTGGCTTTATTTGGACATTGCCCTGTGTGGTGGGGGCCAGGGTTCTGCGGGTATGCGCTCTGGCGCTTGTCAGTGAAAAAACTTTGCATAGACCATGTCTGAGAGCGCAAACCTATTGGATGATCCCTCTTCGACCAGCCTGCACCTCATCGGCCCCGGTGAGCTCTGCGTCTGCTGCCGCTGCGTGTTCTTCCCCTGGACCGACGTCCGGCTGGGCTTGCCGGGGGGACGGGTCGTGCCTCCGGCGGCTGGGGCGCTGCCCCAGACCCCGTTGCTCCTGCTTCGCAGGAGATTGCTGGGATCGTGGCCGTGACGACTCGAGCGCAGCGAGAGGAGCCGCGGGGTCTGGGGCAGCGCCCCAGCCGCCGGAGGCGCAACACCTCCCCTCTCTCTTGCTGTCATCCTCGATGTATCTCTATGTAACGTGTGCTATGTATGTGTATGTAGTAATAGGTAGTAGTGGGCCGGCTTCCGGCTTTCCCTGGACCGCCAATGGCGATGTTCGCATATGTAAACGGCAGGTTGCGCGGCTGTACATATCTGTACATTATTGTTTTTCCGAGATATGCAAGGGTCTGCGCCGGGCGGCGTCCGTCCAGCTGCCGCAACAGGCGTATCACCACATGCCAGTGCTCGAGCTGGCTGCTGTCGTGTGACCTGCGACTGATTGCTGGCGGCTGAGAGCTCCTCTTGCTGTCGTAGTCTAATTTAGGATGGCTGCTGCTTGCTGTGGAGAAAACCGTAGCTCTATTGTGCACATGATAGGGGGTTTTTTTATGCTGGTGCTGAGAACATGGTAGAGCTGCTGCAGCCAGCCTGACAGCTTCCAATAAAGCAATATCTCTCTTGATCCTGGCAGGAGTCCTTCGGTAGATGCCGCGTGGCAGACCCCTTCATGCTCTGCAGGGAGCTCACTTCCGAGCGATCAAAGCATGCACATGCAGGTACCAGGGCCCTCTGCTCGGGTCCTGTCTTGCCTCCGGCGGCTGGGGCTGCGCCCCAGACCCCGTAGCTCCTCTCGCTGCGCTCGAGTCGGCACGTCCAGGGTCCTGGCAATCTCCTGCGAAGCAGGAGCAACGGGGTCTGGGGCAGAGCCCCAGCCGCCGGAGGCTATTACAGGAAGAGTCGTCAGCTCAACTGAAACCAAACTCATTGAGTGCCCTGCTGCGTGATTAGAGGGGTTTTAGTTCCTCGCCGTTTTAGAGGTTGGCCTGGCAATGTTTGAGTAGGCTACTCGCGATAGATAAATAAAACAGAGAAAAAGGTCATATTAACAGTAGAGAATAACAAAAAGTAATAAACAATTAAAGTGGCATGACTCACGAGAGTGGTTCGTTGTGTTGTGCTACCGGAAAAGGAGCTCATCTGTGGTGGTGTTTGATCGTCTGGGTTGGTGTCCATGTCGGGTGTGGGTCAAGGTGGTCACTTTCGAAGTATCTTCTGTCGCATCAACTCACGACCAGCAACCGCCAGGCGCTGAAATCGTAAGTCCAGGAGTGCCATGAAGAGCAGCCGTTAGGCGCATAGTCATAGACCCACCTGCGAGGAGTTGACAGTCGAACTAGCTGTAGCCCGGTGGTGGCAAACAGACTTGACAAGTGACCAAGGGAGTCGATCCCTGTTTCCAATGGGTTTCTGTCTCATCAACTTACAACCAGCAACCGCCAGGCGCTGTAATCGTAAGCCAGGAGTGCTATGGGAGCAAGCCGTAAGGCGCTCAATCATAGACCCACCTGCGAGGAGTTGACAGAGATGGAATGGAGTAGACGAGACGACCGGGAAGAGACAATGATGAAGCTTCTGATGGGCAGAGAGAACCAAATAGAGAGTGAAGTCATACTGAAGTAATACCAAGAACGGATTAGATGAGATGCAAGGGTCTGATCGGGAGCTGAGCTCAACCTCATTCAACTATCATAGCTGAGAGACTCAAAGGCCTAAAATGAATAGTCTTGAAAAAAATAAAATGGATCCAGATGTTACTAGGGAAAAGGGAAAGGGAGAAGATTCTTTTTTTTTTCGGGTTTTGCATTCTTTTCATTTTTTTTCCACAGATATGATATGATATAATGGAGACGTAGTAGTAATGATTTATCCTGGTGCTAAATGAAAGACTGGATCTGTTATGCTCCGTAGTTGTTTAACGACACATGGTCAGTACAAGAGACTATGCTCTTGATTGTTAAAGGACCAGATGCTGGGAGTCCTTGTGAATAGTAACGTGTGGGTTAAGATGTGACAAAGGGAAACGACTCTTGGTCGGCAAGAGGCTATGCTCTGTGACTGTTAAAGGACCAGATGCTGGGAGTCCTTATGAATAGTAACGTGTGGGTTAAATGAGACAGAAGGAAAAGGGAGAAGATTCTTTTTTTTTTTCGGGTTTTGCATTCTTTTCATTTTTTCCACAGATATGATATAAAGTAATGGAGACTTAGTCGTAATGGTTTATCCTGGTGCTGAACGAAAGACTGGATTTGTTGATGCTCCGTAGTTGTTTAACGACACATGGTCAGTAGAAGAGACTTATGCTCTATAGTTGTTTAGCGACTCAAGGTCGTAGAGAGACTTATGCTCTATCATTGTTAGACGACATGCCAGGACTATGGATGTGACAAGGTGGAGGGTACTTACGCTCTGTGATTTTTAAAGGACCAGATGCCAGGAGTCCTTGTGAGTAGAAACGTGTGGGTTAAGATGTAACAGAGGGAGAAGAGACTTATGCTCATAGTTATTTAGAGTCAAGGTCAGTAGAGAGACTTATGCTCT